>NC_069471.1:28433527-28525222 GCF_026875155.1 Cherax quadricarinatus | reverse complement strand
ACACTACACTACACTACACAGGACTACACAACAGTACACAACACTACACTACACTATGCAACACTACACTATACTACACAACACTACACTACACATCACTACACAGGACACATACAAGACATCACACAACACAACTCACACACAATACAGAACACAACACACTTGCAACACTCAACACTCAATGCCACACGCATACAACATACAACACATGCAACACAATACAGAACACAACACACTTGCAACACTCAACACTCAATGCCACACGCATACAACATACAACACATGCAACACAACACTCACACATCAAACAACGCACAACACAATGTGAAACACCCAGTAAAAGTCAGAAGATTCATAATAGGAACACTTTATTCTGGAGGTCCCAAGGTGGTAATTGCATTAATGTATAACCCACCACAGAACAGCAGGAGGCCAAGGCAAAAATATGATGAGAGTAACAGAAGGGGCCAGAAGGGGCTCATGAGGACAGGTCAAAGCTGCTGGTTGTGGTTGACTTCAACCAAACAGAAATCGTCTGGGAAAACCTGGAGCGAAATGAGAGCCCAGAAAAGTGGAGGGACAAGTTTTTGGAGTTGGTACTGGAAAAGCTCATGCATCAGCAAGTTAGGGACACTACCAGAGAGAGAGAGAAGATGAACCAGCAAGACTGGACCTGGTATTCACTTTAAGTAGTGCAGATATTGAGGACATCACATATGAAAAGCTCTTCAGAGTTAGTGATCTCATGGTTCTGAGCTTTGTATACATAATAGATTCACTAGTGGAGATGGAAGCAGGAAGGGCAGAGTGGAGGAAGCCAAAGTACAAGAGAGGTGACTACACAGTCTTAAGGAACTTCCTGCCTGAGGTTCACCGGGACACAGAAATGGCAGAGGAATCAGTCAGTGAGATGACAGAATGTGTGACAATATGCAAGGCAGCAGGGGAGAGCTTTGTACCCAAGTGTAACAGAAATAATGAGAAGGCCAGAACAAGCCAATTGTTCACCCAAAGGTGTAGAGAGGCCAAAAATAAGTGTGCTAGGGAATGAAAGAAGTATAGAAGGCCAAGGACCCAGGAGAATAAGGAGAGACAAAAATGACATAGCAGTGAAAGCCGAGTCCGATCCAAAGCTGTTGTACAGCCACATCAGGAGGAAACAGCAGTTAAGAACCAGGTAATCAGGTTAAGGAAGGAAGGAAGGATGGTAGATCACGAGAAATGACCGTGAAGTATGTGAGGAACTCAATGTAAGATTTAAAGAAGTGTCCACAGTGCAGACAGAAAGGACTCCTGATACACGTAAGGATGGGGTACACCACCAAGTGCTGGACACAGTACATACAGCAAAAGAAGATGTGAGGAGCCTGCTAAACGAATTAGATACTTCAAAGCCAATGGGGCCGGATAACATCTCTCCATAGGTCCTGGAAACTGGGCGACTACCTGAGGTATGGAAGACAGCAGATGTAGTCCTAATTTAAAAAAAAAAAGGAGACAGACACACAGTACTAAACTACAGACGAATAACACTGACATGCATAGTATGCAAAGTTATGGAGAAGAATATCAAGAGAGGAGTGGTGGAACATCTAGAAAGGAATGAGCTTATCATCAGCAACAAGCACGAGTTCAGGGACGGGAAATCCTGTGTCTCAAACCTACTGGAGTTCTATTACAAGGTGACAGCAGTAAGACAAGAGAAAGCGAGAGGGGTGAGTAGGTTGCATTTTCTTGGGCTTAAAGAAGGCTTTTGACACAGTTCCACACAAGAGATTAACGTAAAAACTGGGGACCAGGAAGGTACAACAGGGAAGGCACTGCAAAGGATCTCAGAATACCTGACAGGAAGGCAGCAGCGAGTCATGGTATCTGACGAACTGTCAGAGTGGGCGCCTGTGACCAGCGGGGTCCCACAGGGATCAGTCATAGGACCAGTGCTGTTTCTGGTATATATGAATGACATTACAGAAGGAAAAGACTCAGAAGTGTCCCTATTTGTAGACGATGTGAAGTTAGTGAATAAAACTCAATCAAAGGAGGACCAGGCAGCACTACAAAGGGATCTGGACAGGCTGCAGACCAGGTCCAGGAAATATCTCCTGGAGTTCAACCCCACGAAGTGCAAAGTCATGAAGATCTGCTATGGGCAAAGAGGACCGAAGAGAGAATGCGGTCTGAAGGGCTACAAACCTCACTCAAGGAAAAAGATCTTGGGGTGAGTATAACACCAGGCACATCTCCTGAAGTGCACATCAACCAAATAACTGCTGCAGCATATGGGCGCCTAGCAAACCTCAGAACAGCATTCCGACATCTTAATAAGGAATCATTCAGGACCCTGTACACCGTGTACGTTAGGCCCATATTGGAGTATGCGGCACCAGTTTGGAACCCACACCTAGCCAAGCATGTAAAGAAACTAGAGAAAGTGCAAAGGTTTGCAACAAGACTAGTCCCAGAGCTAAGAGGTATGTCCTACGAGGAGAGGTTAAGGGAAATCAACCTGACGACACTGGAGGACAGGAGAGATAGGGGGGACATGATAACGACATACAAAATACTGAGAGGAATTGACAAGGGGGACAAAGACAGAATGTTCCAGAGATGGGACACAGTAACAAGGGGACACAGTTGGAAGCTTAAGACACAGATGAATCACAGGGATGTTAGGAAGCATTTCTTCAGCCACAGAGTTGTCAGGAAGTGGAATAGTTTGGGAAGCGATGTAGTGGAGGGAGGATCCATACATAGCTTTAAGCAGAGGTATGATAAAGCTCACGGTTCAGGGAGAGTGACCTAGTAGTGACCAGTGAAGAGGCGGGGCCAGGAGCTTGGACTCGACCCCTGCAACCTCAACTAGGTGAGTACACACACACACACACACAACCCCACAACACAACACAACACACCCACACACACACACACACACCCCCCCAACACCACACAACACTATCCAGTGAGAGTGAAATCGCGTGAGGAAGCGGGATGTATGAAATATTTGGTATAAACATAGGGGTGAAGGATCTCCAAAATAGGGGTTTTAAAGACCTACTACGACATCCGTCATCAGCACTGGAAACCTTCACCACACCATTGCAGCGCAATTTCATTCGCCTTTTTTGTGTTTTGCATGTTGACGGCCCTGGCGGCCCTTTGCATACGTTTTGATATGGTCAAATCACCCCTGAAGTATTCCCAGAATTAGAATGAAATGCAAGACTATGAATATAGTTTGACGAGTGTGAAAAGGTAGGTGGGCAAGCTTTTAAGGGAAATTTTGTAAGACAGTGCAGGGTCAGGCCCCAGGAGGGTTGTGTCGGGTCACAAGAATTGCACCCATCGTTACACTCACAAGACACCCACACACCACCACTCACACACACACACATGCACACACGCACACAGGCAGTTTTACTACCGGTATTATTAGCAGTAAGAATTTTGGGAACTAGGAACCCTCAAAAATGTAACAAGGAAAAATGATAAAAACCAGCAACAATTAATACAAAATCCAGAAAGGGAGAAAACTAAAAATTTTAAAAGCAAAATTTTTGTGCCTACAGACGGATTTTCAACCAACCACCTACCCCCCCTAACCTCCCTCCCTCACCACAAGCACACACACAAAAGGGGTAACACTCACCATCACACACACAACACACCACAACACACACACACACACACACACACACACACACACACACCAAACAACACACCACACCCCTCACCACTTGACACAAACACGTACCCTCCCTCCCCTAACCCCCTCTCCCCCTTCTCTAACCACCTCACCTTAGCCCCTCCCCCCCCCCAAAACCCACCTAACCCCTCCCCAAACCTCAAACCCCCACGCAACTCCCTCCCTCCCCCTAAAACCATCCCCCCCCCCCCATAACCATCCACCCTCCCCTTTTCCCCTAAACCATCTAACCCCCCCCCCAATATCTCTCCCTCCAATAACCACCCTCCCCTCCCCCAAAACCCCCATCCCCTCTTCTAAATCTATTCCCCCCCAAAAACCACCCCCCCCCCTTCTGTGGAGAACGGGGGAACCTAGAACCGGAAGGAAAAGGGGGCCCAAGGACGAATCTGGGATGGAGGAATGGGGGGTAGAGCTCAAAAAAAGGGGGAAGACGGGAAAGGAGCTGATAGGGGAAAAGGAAGATGGAAAAGGGGGTTAGCAGAAAAAGCGAAGTGGAAGCAACAGCCCCCAAAGCAAAAACAAGAAGAGAGATTAAAGGGGAGCTGAGACACTGAAAACGCAAAAAAAAAGATTTTACGAAGTAGCATCGCAATGGCTACATAAACGAAAAACAGTCTGAAGGAACAGGAAACAAAACGATGCAAGGTCCTGTCAAAACCAACAGGGGCCAAAAAAAAGACAGGGAGCACCTAGGACAGAATGGAGGTTGGAAGACTTAAAGGGAACAGACATGTGCAAGGCTTACCAGATCCCTTTGGGGCCAGGAACAGGTGAGCGGGAAAGGGACAAACCAAGAAGCATGGGGCCATAAAGGGGAAGGGACGAAGGAAGGAACACCCCAGGGGGAAGGAACTAAAACACTCAAAAGAGCAAGGGATCAAGGGGGAGGGGAAAGGGAGAGATCCGTGTTTGTCTAGGGGCTAATGAAGCTAAAGGGAAACTTATGATGAAAGAAAGCAGGAGGAAAAAAAGCAATGAAGAATCATAAGGGTGATAGGCAGGGGGACATGACCGGGTGGCAAATTTTGGGAGAAGGGGGTGGTTCAAAAGAAAAGGAATCGGCCCTCAAAGAAATTTTAAAGGGCAAAATAACCCAACAGATCCTGCAGAGAAAGCACGGCTGAGAGCAAGCGGGAGTTCTGGATTGTACCCGATCGAGACAGAAACAAAACAAAAGGGAAAGAGAAAAAGAGAGAGTTCAAAAACGAAGGAGAAATGGGAGGAAATGAAAAAGGAACGAAAACCCCGGGTCAAAGGGAAGGACGCGCACCCCCCAAAACCTGCAAAGGACTCCAGCCACGCACCCCCAGGCACTGAACAACCCAAAAACCAATACAACAACCGTCCCTCTTTTTCCACCCCACCACCACTTTTTAAGTTTAAAACAAAAGTTGAAGGTTTGGTATACAAATGCAGATGGATTAACGAAAAACATGAGGAATGGCAAAAAGAATCAAGAGAAGTCCCAGACCCATAGCAGTTACAGAAACAAAACCACGGAGACAATAACAATCAACTTCCCACCAGGATACCAGATATGAGGAAAATAGAAGGGGCAGGGGGGGGGGGGGGTTTTCTTGTCGTAAAAAACAGATGGAAATTCGAGAAATGGAAGGCATAGAGAGAGGGGAGAAAGACACTACATACAGGACACTTCAGTTGGGGAACACAAAGGGTCATTGCGGATGTATAACCCACCACAAATGCGGAGGCCAAAGAAAAATAGAAAAAGGGCAACAGAGCAATGGTGGCCCAACTTGCTGAGGGGGCAAAAGAGCCACCCACGAGCAAAATTGCTGGTATGGGGGATTTTAACCACAGGGAGATTGCGGGGAAAATGGGGCCACATGGGGGTCCCGAAACATGGAGAGCCAGGATGTTGGCTTTTTGCTGGAAAACCTCATGCACCCAAAAAGTTAAGGCACACCAATGGAGGGGAGGATGACCAGCAAGATTGGACCTTGGTTCACCCTGGGGACTCAGAATTGAGGACATCAAGTATGGAGCCCCAGGAGCAGCGACCACGGGGTTTTGCTTTGAATCTGTAGAGCTCAAGGGAGAAATAACAGAGTTGAAGGGGAAAAACCTGACTAAAAAAGAGGGGGGACACAAGGGTTAAGAACTTCCTGCGGGAGGTCCGTGGGACGAGAACTGGCAGGAAAGCCAGTAAATAAATGATGGGAAAATGTAACAACAAAAGCAAGGGGCTGGGAAAAGGTTTATTCCAAGGGCAACTAACAAAGGGAAGACCAAAGAGCCCCTGTTTACCCGACGGGGTAAGGAGGCAAAAACAAAATGCAATAGAGAATGGAAAAAGTACAGAAGCAAAAAACCACGAAAATAAGGGGAAACCCGTCGCAGAGCCAGGAATGATATGCCAGGTAAAGGGGGGGGAGGGGCCCCGCGACAGTATGAAAATACATGCCGAGAATCAAACTGACCCAAACTGTTGTATAGCCACATCAGGAGGAAGACAACAGTCAAAACCAGGGATCAAATTAAGGCAGAAGGTGGAAACCCGAAAGACAGGAGGTATGTGAGGGGCTGAACGAGATTTAAGGAAGTTTTTACAGTAGAGACAGGGAAAAGGGGTGGGGAAGACAGCCCCCGAAGGGAACATCAAAAGGGAAATACCCAAAAAGTGTTTGGGTACATACGAACAATGGGAGGAGGTGAAGAAGCCTTTTGTGACCTTAAAACCCCAAAGGCAATGGGCCGGAAAACATCTCCCCATGGGTCCTTAAGAAGGGGCAGAGATGCTGTGCGTGCCCCTAACCACAATCTTCAACAAATCCCTTTTAAACTGGGCAAATACCTGAAAATGGAAGACAGCTAAAGTAGTCCCATATTTAAAAAGGAAACAAAACGAGCACTAAAATACAGACCGTGTCTCTGACTTTTTGTTGCAAAGTCATGGGGGAAATTATCAGGGGGGTGGTCGAACACCTGGAAAGGAACAAAATTATAAAAAAAAAACCGATGGGGTTTATGAAGGGAAATCTTGTATCACAAACTCCTGGAGTTTTAGACAAGGAACAAATAAAACCGGAGAGAGGGGGGGTAGATTTTCTTTTTCCCAACTGCAGGAAGGCCCTTTGACCAGTTCCCCCCAAGGATTAGTGCAGAAGCTGGGGGACAGGCGCATGTAAAAGGGGGGCCGAAAAGGTAAAGGGGAAAACCGACAGGGGGGCAGCAACGAGTCGGTACGTGAAGAGGTATCACAGTGGGGGTGTTTCGAGCGGGGGCCCACAGGGTCAGTTTTCTAGGCCATGTATTTTTGAAAATGTGAAACGACATGATGGAAGGGAAAGACTCTGAAATGTCCCTGTTCGCAGATGACGTGAAGTTGATGGGAAAATTAAAAACGGGCGAGGATGAGGGGACTGAAAAAGACCCGGAGAGGGTGACAGTGGTCCAAACTGGCTTCTCGAATTCAATCCAGCCCCAAAAGCAAAGTCATGAAGATTTGGGGGGGCAAAAAAGAGCGTAACGCATCAAAATACGCGGGGGAAAAGAAAGGGGCAAGGTAGGATGTTCCAAGAGGGACACAGGCAAGGGGGCACAACGGGAAACTGAAGACACGGGGGCGTCAGGAAGTATTTTCAGTCATAGAGTTGTCAGGAAATGGAATGCCTAGCAAGGAAGCAGTGGGGGCGGGAACACACATATTTTAAAAGAGGTAGCAAAGCTCAGGAACAGAGAGGGGACCCCTAGCGATCGTGAAGAGGCGGGGCCCGGAGCTGAGTCTCGACCCTTTCAACCACAATTAGGGGATACAATTTTGGGGAGTACACACACACACACACACACCACCAAAAACCCCACACCACACATACACACACAGACACACACACATACACAACACCACAGAACACAGACAACAAAAACACACACACACACACACACACCACACACAACACACACACACACACACAACACAGAAAACCACACACACACCACACACACACACACAATACACACACCACAACACACCAGGGATACCACACACACACACACACACACACACACACACACAACCACACACACACACACCACACAATACACACACACAAACACCAACACAAGACACACACACACACACCACACACACACACACACACACACACACACACAACATGCATAACATGTCAGGGACACAACCAGAGAGAAGGGGAGGGTAGCCAGCCAAAGGATCTTGTGTTTCACCCAGCAGTTCAGACATTAGGACACACTTATGAAGGGCCCCCTTTGGGGGCCCATCCTGGTTCTGAGTTTTTACTATAAGAGAGTTTTCAAGTGGGGAAAAGGGAACAGGAACTGAAGGGGACAGGCCAAACATAAAAGGGGGGGTAAAAGGGGATGGAAAATTCCGCAGGGGGTTATGGAAGAGAAATGGTAGGAAAAACAGTAAACAGATGATGGAAATGTGGGAACAAAGTGCAAGGGGGCAGAGGAAAGTTTTGTTCCCAAGGGGAAAAGGAAATAATGGGGACCAAACGATCCTTTGGGTTTTTCCCGAAGGTTAGGAGGCAAAAACTAAGTGCAACAGAGAAGGAAAAGGTACAGGAGGGATAGGACCCCGGAAAACAAGGAGATTAGTAGAAAAGCCGAAACGAGTATGCACAGTAAGGGGGAGGCCCCCGACAGTATGAAAACGACAAGCATCGAAATCAAATCTGACCCCAAAATGCGTATAGCCACATTAGGAAGAAGACAATAGTCAAAGGGCCGTGATAAGGCGAGGAAGAAGGTGGAAACTCAAAGAAACGACAAGAGTATGTGAGGGGCTAAACAAAGATTTAAGGAAGTATTTAAGTAGAGACCGGAAGGACTCTGGGGGGACGACCAGACGGGGGGCCCAGCAAAGGGAAAACACCAACAAATGTGGACGACATACATCAGATGAGGAGGGGGTGAAAACTGCTAAGGGAATCGAACCCCAAAGGCATTGGGGCCAGACAACCTCCCCCTGGGCCTTGAGAGGGGGCAGATATGTTGTGCGGCCACTTTTCACAATCTTTAAAACATCCCGGGGAAAGGGCCCCCCTGAGGTTGGAAAACGGGAAATGTATTCCCATTTTTAAAAAAGAGACAGAAAAAAGGGACTAAACTAAGACCCCTTTTCATTGACGTTATAGTATCAGATCATGGGGAAGATTACAGGGGAATGGTGGAGCACTGGGAAAGGAAAAGGGGTATAAATGCACCAGCACGGATTCACGGAAGGCAAATCCTGTGTCACAAACCTTCTGGAGTTTTATGATAAAATAACAGAAGAAAAGACAAGAGAGAGAGGGGTGGGTTGATTGCATCTTCTTGGACTGCAAGAAGGCCTTTGACACAGTTCCTCACAAGAAATTAGTGCAGAAGCTAGAGCATCAGGCGCATATAACAGGAAGGGCACTGCAATGGATCAGAGAATACCTGACAGGGAGGCAACAACGAGTCATGGTTACGTAATGATGTATCACAGTGGGCACCTGTGACGAGCGGGGTCCCACAGGGGTCGGTCCTAGGACCAGTGCTATTTTTGGTATATGTGAACGACATGACGGAAGGGTTAGATTCAGAAGTGTCCCTGTTTGCAGATGATGTGAAGTTAATGAGGAGAATTAAATCTGATGAGGACCAGGCAGGGACTTCAAAGAGACCCGGACAGACTGGACACCTGGTCCAGCAAATGGCTTCTCGAATTTAATCCTGCCAAATGCAAAGTCATGAAGATGGGGGAGGGGCACAGAAGACCACAGACAGAGTATAGGCTAGAGGGCCAAACACTGCAAACCTCACTCAAGGAGAAAGATCTTGGGGTGAGTATAACACCGAGCATGTCTCCGGAAGCACACATCAATCAGATAACTGCTGCAGCATATGGGCGCCTGGCAAACCTGAGAACAGCATTCCGATACCTTAGTAAGGAATCATTCAAGACACTGTACACCGTGTATGTCAGGCCCATACTGGAGTATGCAGCACCTGTTTGGAACCCGCACTTGATAAAGCACGTCAAGAAACTAGAGAAAGTACAAAGGTTTGCGACAAGGTTAGTTCCAGAGCTAAGGGGAATGTCCTATGAGGAAAGATTAAGGGAAATCGGCCTGACCACACTGGAGGACAGGAGGGTCAGGGAGACATGATAACGACATATAAAATACTGCGTGGAATAGACAAGGTGGACAAAGACAGGATGTTCCATGGAGGTGGACACAGAAACAAGAGGCCACAATTGGAAGTTGAAGACACAAAATGAGTCAGAGAGATAGTAGGAAGTATTTCTTCAGTCATAGAGTTGTAAGGCAGTGGAATAGCCTAAAAATGACGTAGTGGAGCAGGAACCATACACAGTTTTAAGACGAGGTTTGATAAAGCTCATGGGCGGGGAGAGAGAGGGCCTAGTACAACCGGTGAAAGGGGGGCCAGGCTAGGACCGACCCCTGCAAACCACAAATAGGTGAGTACAAATAGGTGAGTACACACACACACACACACACACACACACACACACACACAACACCAAAATCACACACACAACACACCAACACACACACACACAACACACACACACACACACACACAACAACACACACAACACACACAACACACACACACAAACACACACAACACAACACACACACAACACACACACACACAAAACCCACACACACACACACACAACACACACACACAACACACAAAACAACAACACACACACACAACACACACACCCCACAAACACATACACAACACACACAACACACACACACACACACACACACACACACACACACAACACAACCACACACAACACACACACACACACACACACACACACAACACACACAACACACACACACAACACACACAACACACACACACAACAACACACACACTCACACAACACACACACACACACACATACACACACACACACACACATACACACACACAACACACACACAACACACACAACACACACACACACTCACCACACACACACACACATACACACACACACACCACCCCATACACACACACACAACCCACCACACACACCACATACACACATACACAACACACACAACACACACACAACACACACAACACACACAACACAAACACACACAACACACACACACACAAACACACACACACAACACACACACACACAACACACACACACACAACACACACACACACACAAACACATACACATGTTTAGTAATTACCATCAAGGTTCCCGTCTCATTGATATGGGATCACGTGTCTGTCTGGATGAACCGTGTGCACCTGGAACCATTCATGTGTATCCAGGAAGTGTACATGACGCTGATGACATACACAATAAGTGTGTGTGTGTGTGTGTGTTGTGTGTGTGTGTGTGTGTGTGTGTGTGTGTGTGTGTGTGTGTGTGTGTGTGTGTGTGTGTGTGTGTGTGTGTGTGTGTGTCTGTGTGTGTGTGTGTGTGTGTGTATGTGTGTGTGTACTCACCTAGTTGTACTCACCTAGTTGAGGTTGCAGGGGTCGAGTCTGAGCTCCTGGCCCCGCCTCTTCACTGATCGCTACTAGGTCACTCTCCCTGAGCCGTGAGCTTTATCATACCTCTGCTTAAAGCTATGTATGGATCCTGCCTCCACTACATCGCTTCCCAAACTGTTCCACTTCCTGACTACTCTGTGGCTGAAGAAATACTTCCTAACATCCCTGTGATTCATCTGTGTCTTCAGCTTCCAACTGTGTCCCCTTGTTACTGTGTCCAATCTCTGGAACATCCTGTCTTTGTCCACCTTGTCAATTCCTCTCAGTATTTTCTATGTCGTTATCATATCCCCCCTATCTCTCCTGTCCTCCAGTGTCGTCAGGTTGATTTCCCTTAACCTCTCCTCGTAGGACATACCTCTTAGCTCTGGGATTAGTCTTGTTGCAAACCTTTGCACTTTCTCTAGTTTCTTCACGTGCTTGGCTAGGTGTGGGTTCCAAACTGGTGCCGCATACTCCAATATGGGCCTAACGTACACGGTGTACAGGGTCCTGAACGATTCCCAGTCGTTTCTAGTGACCTCTCCTCCTTCTTTCCTCAGCCTGATCACCTGGTCCTTGACTGTTGTTTTCCTCCTGATGTGGCTGTACAACAGCTTCGGGTCAGATTTAGCTGTCTCTCCTGTCTTTTTCGTATTGTCGTTGGGTTTCCCGTCTTACTTGTGTATATTCATATCTGGCTCTACGACTGTTGCTTGTTGAATATTGTGTGTTGTGTGCGTGTTGTGTGCGTGTTGAGTGTGTGTATTGTATGTTGTGTATTGCGTGTTATGTTGGTGTTGTGTGTGTGTTTTTGCTTTTGTGTTGTGTATGTGCTGTGTGTGTGTTTTGCATCGTGTGAGTGTTGTGTGTGTGTTGTGTATTGCGCGTTTGTTGCGTGCTGTGTTGTGTGTCTGTGTGTTGTGGATTGTGTGTTGTGTTCTTTCTTGTGACGTGTTGTGGGTTTGTTGTGCTGTGTGTTGTGTTCTGTTTATATTGTGTCTTTGTTTTGTGTTTGTGTGTTGTTGAATTTTGTGTATTTTGGATTGTGTGTTGTGTGGAGTATTGTGTGTGTGTGTTTTGTGTTGTGTGTTTGCTATTGTTCTGTGTGTGTATGTTGAGTGTTGACTGTGTGGTGTTGTGTGTTGTGTTTTGTGTGTGTTGTTTTTTCTGACTCTTCGACTAATCCCTTTATTTTCCTGGGTCCTTTGTCTTCTGTACTTTTTCCATTCTCTAGCACACACAGTTTTTGCCTCCCTACACCGTCGGGTAAACCGAGGACTCGTTCTGGTCTTCCCATTATTTCTGTTACCCTTGGGAACAAACCTTTCCTCTGTCCCTTTGCATTTTGTTGTTACATAGTCCATCACTTTGTTTACTGACTTTCCTACCAGTTCTCTGTCCCACTGAACCTCCTGCAGGAAGTTCCTCATACCTGTGTAGTCCCCCCTTTTATAGTTTGGCTTTTCCCATTCAATTCCTGTTACCATCTCCACTTGTAACTCAATTATGTATTCAAAGCAAAGATCTACGTCATCACTAGGAACCTCTCATATGTGATGTTCTCAATGTCTGAACTGCTCAGGGTGAACATGAGGTCCAGTCTTGCTGGTTCATCCTCACCTCTCTCTCTGTTAGTGTCACTAACATGTTGATGCCGCGTTCCTTCGTGAAGTGAATGTGACCTAACCTGACTAGGTTGGGGCACTGGCTTAAACCGATAGGAGACTTCCACTTGCCTCGCATGGGTCAGTAGACCTGCTGCAGTGTTCCTTCTTTCTTATGTTCTTATGTTTTCCAGTACCACATCCATCACCTTGGCTCTCCAGGTCTGGGGACCAGCATGTGGCTCCAGTGTGAACTCTTCTGGGCACCTCAGAGAGTGAGTCCTCCATTTCTCGGTTGCTGTCTTTATACTCTTCTTTGTGTGTTGTATGTTGTGTGTTGCGTGTTCTGTGTGCATTGTGTGTGTGTGTGTGTGTGTTGTGTGTGTTTATGTGTTGTGTATATGTCGTGTGTATGTCTTCAGTGTGTTTCTCGTTTGTGTTGTGTGTGTGTGTGGTGTAATGTGTGTGTATTTAGCGTGTTGTGTGAGTGTGTCTTGCGTGTTTGTTGTGTGTTTATGTGTCTTGTGTGTTTGTGTTGTGTCTGTGTTGTGTCGTGTAACGTATTTATTACGTTACACAACCATAAATACTGCCTCCAAGGGGTCACAACCTGCCTAGTCCTG
The DNA here is from genome assembly GCF_026875155.1 of Cherax quadricarinatus. Classification (NCBI taxonomy): domain Eukaryota; kingdom Metazoa; phylum Arthropoda; class Malacostraca; order Decapoda; family Parastacidae; genus Cherax; species Cherax quadricarinatus. Next base: position 28,511,771 of record NC_069471.1, on the reverse strand, counting down.
GTATTATTCGCAATATTAAACAGAATAACACCAACCTTGGGCCTCCTTGTTCCTTCAGATATAAACATTAATTAAATAGCCAATACCAATATTTATTACAAAAAACAAATGTACGAAAATGTAACTATACATAGCAAAACTTACAAGAATAAAATGGAACCAGTAACTAGCACAGTGGAACGAATTAACACATCTGTCGACACTGATCTCTGACCCCCCGCCTGCTGATGGCCCACAATGTTATCTTCATTCTCCAGTACACACTATCCTGCACACATTCTCCAGTACACACTCACCTGCACACATTCTCCAGTACACACTCACCTGAACACATTCTCCAGTACACGCTCACCTGCACACATTCTCCAGTACACCCTACATCCCAGTACACAACTGTCAAGACAGCATTGACAACACTACTGGCCATACACGTCACCTCGAAAATCATGTCATCTACAGTACAGACACACTGCACGGACTTCCATGACACACTCTACTGTGTTCAGCCGGAACTTCAGTAATGACACACACTCAATAACTGTGTGTCAGCTGGAACTTCCAGTACTGACACACACTACTGTGTCAGCGGAACTTCCAGTACTGACAACCTTACTGTGTGTCAGCTGAACTTCCAGTACTGACCACACCTCTACTGTGTGTCAGCTGGAACTTCCAGTACTGACACACACCTCTACTGTGTGTCAGCTGGAACTTCCAGTACTGACACACACCTCTACTGTGTGTCAGCTGGAACTTCCAGTACTGACACACATCCTCTACTGTGTGTCAGCTGGAACTTCCAGTACTGACACACACCTCTACTGTGTGTCAGCTGGAACTTCCAGTACTGACACACACCTCTACTGTGTGTCAGCTGGAACTTCCAGTACTGACACACACCTCTACTGTGTGTCAGCTGGAACTTCCAGTACTGACACACACCTCTACTGTGTGTCAGCTGGAACTTCCAGTACTGACACACACACCTCTACTGTGTGTTAGCTGGAACTTCCAGTACTGACACACACCTCTACTGTGTGTCAGCTGGAACTTCCAGTACTGACACACACCTCTACTGTGTGTCAGCTGGAACTTCCAGTACTGACACACACCTCTACTGTGTGTCAGCTGGAACTTCCAGTACTGACACACACCTCTACTGTGTGTCAGCTGGAACTTCCAGTACTGACACACACCTCTACTGTGTGTTAGCTGGAACTTCCAGTACTGACACACACCTCTACTGTGTGTCAGCTGGAACTTCCAGTACTGACACACACCTCTACTGTGTGTCAGCTGGAACTTCCAGTACTGACACACACCTCTACTGTGTGTTAGCTGGAACTTCCAGTACTGACACACACCTCTACTGTGTGTCAGCTGGAACTTCCAGTACTGACACACACCTCTACTGTGTGTTCAGCTGGAACTTCCAGTACTGACAACACACCTCTACTGTGTGTTAGCTGGAACTTCCAGTACTGACCACACACCTCTACTGTGTGTCAGCTGGAACTTCCAGTTACTGACACACACCTCTACTGTGTGTTAGCTGGAACTTCCAGTACTGACACACACCTCTACTGTGTGTCAGCTGGAACTTCCAGTATTGACACACACACCTCTACTGTGTGTTAGCTGGAACTTCCAGTACTGACACACACCTCTACTGTGTGTTAGCTGGAACTTCCAGTACTGACACACTCCTCTACTGTGTGTTAGCTGGAACTTACAGTACTGACACACACCTCTACTGTGTGTCAGCTGGAACTTCCAGTTCTGACACACACCTCTACTGTGTGTTAGCTGGAACTTCCAGTAATGACACACACCTCTACTGTGTGTCAGCTGGAACTTCTAGTACTGACACACACCTCTACTGTGTGTCAGCTGGAACTTCCAGTACTGACACACACCTCTACTGTGTGTTAGCTGGAACTTACAGTACTGACACACACCTCTACTGTGTGTCAGCTGGAACTTCCAGTTCTGACACACACCTCTACTGTGTGTTAGCTGGAACTTCCAGTAATGACACACACCTCTACTGTGTGTCAGCTGGAACTTCTAGTACTGACACACACCTCTACTGTGTGTCAGCTGGAACTTCCAGTACTGACACACACCTCTACTGTGTGTCAGCTGGAACTTCCAGTACTGACACACACCTCTACTGTGTGTCAGCTGGAACTTCCAGTACTGACACACACCTCTACTGTGTTTCAGCTGGAACTTCCAGTACTGACACACACCTCTACTGTGTGTCAGCTGGAACTTCCAGTACTGACACACGCCTCTACTGTGTGTCAGCTGGAACTTCCAGTACTGACACACACCTCTACTGTGTCAGCTGGAACTTCCAGTACTGACACTCACCTCTACTGTGTGTCAGCTGGAACTTCCAGTACTGACATACACCTCTACTGTGTGTCAGCTGGAACTTCCAGTACTGACACACACCTCTACTGTGTGTCAGCTGGAACTTCCAGTACTGACACACACCTCAACTGTGTGTCAGCTGGAATTTCCAGTACTGACACACACCTCTACTGTGTGTCAGCTGGAACTTCCAGTACTGACATACACCTCTACTGTGTGTCAGCTGGAACTTCCAGTGCTGACAGACACCTTTACTGAGTGTCAGCTGGAACCTCCAGTACTGACACACACCTCTACTGAGTGTCAGCTGGAACTTCCGGTACTGACACACACCTCTACTGTGTGTCAGCTGGAACTTCCAGTACTGACACACACCTCTACTGTGTGTCAGCTGGAACTTCCAGTTCTGACACTCACCTCTATTGTGTGTCAGCTGGAACTTCCAGTATTGACACACACCTCTACTGTGTGTCAGCTGGAACTTCTATTACTGACACACACCTCTATTGTGTGTCAGCTGGAACTTCCAGTACTGACACACACCTCTACTGTGTGTCAGCTGGAACTTCCAGTACTGACACCCACCTCTACTGTGTGTTCAGCTGGAACTTCCAGTACTGACACACACCTCAACTGTGTGTCAGCTGGAATTTCCAGTACTGACACACACTTCTACTGTGTGTCAGCTGGAACTTCCAGTACTGACATACACCTCTACTGTGTGTCAGCTGGAACTTCCAGTACTGACAGACACCTTTACTGAGTGTCAGCTGGAACCTCCAGTACTGACACACACCTCTACTGAGTGTCAGCTGGAACTTCCGGTACTGACACACACCTCTACTGTGTGTCAGCTGGAACTTCCAGTACTGACACACACCTCTACTGTGTGTCAGCTGGAACTTCCAGTACTGACACTCACCTCTACTGTGTGTCAGCTGCAACTTCCAGTACTGACACACACCTCTACTGCGTGTCAGCTGGAACTTCTATTACTGACACACACCTCTACTGTGTGTCAGCTGGAACTTCCAGTACTGACACACACATACCTCTACTGTGTGTCAGCTGGAACTTCCAGTACTGACACACACCTCTACTGTGTGTCAGCTGGAACTTCCAGTACTGACACACGCCTCTACTGTGTGTCAGCTGGAACTTCCAGTACTGACACACACCTCTACTGTGTGTCAGCTGGAACTTCCAGTACTGACACACACCTCTACTGTGTGTCAGCTGGAACTTCCAGTACTGACACACACCTCTACTGAGTGTCAGCTGGAACTTCCGGTACTGACACACACCTCTACTGTGTGTCAGCTGGAACTTCCAGTGTTGACACACACCTTTACTGAGTGTCAGCTGGAACTTCCAGTACTGACACACACCTATACTGAGTGTCAGCTGGAACTTCCAGTACTGACACACACCTCTACTGTGTGTCAGCTGGAACTTCCAGTACTGACACACACCTCTACTGAGTGTCAGCTGGAACTTCCAGTACTGACACACACCTCTACTGTGTGTCAGCTGGAACTTCCATTACTGACACACACCTCTACTGAGTGTCAGCTGGAACTTCCAGTACTGACACACACCTCTACTGTGTGTCAGCTGGAACTTCCAGTACTGACACACACCTCTACTGTGTGTCAGCTGGAACTTCCAGTACTGACACACACCTCTACTGAGTGTCAGCTGGAACTTCCGGTACTGACACACACCTCTACTGTGTGTCAGCTGGAACTTCCAGTACTGACACACACCTCTACTGTGTTTCAGCTGGAACTTCCAGTACTGACACACACCTCTACTGTGTGTCAGCTGGAACTTCCATTACTGACACACGCCTCTACTGTGTGTCAGCTGGAACTTCCAGTACTGACACACACCTCTACTGTGTCAGCTGGAACTTCCAGTACTGACACTCACCTCTACTGTGTGTCAGCTGGAACTTCCAGTACTGACATACACCTCTACTGTGTGTCAGCTGGAACTTCCAGTACTGACACACACCTCTACTGTGTGTCAGCTGGAACTTCCAGTACTGACACACACCTCAACTGTGTGTCAGCTGGAATTTCCAGTACTGACACACACCTCTACTGTGTGTCAGCTGGAACTTCCAGTACTGACATACACCTCTACTGTGTGTCAGCTGGAACTTCCAGTGCTGACAGACACCTTTACTGAGTGTCAGCTGGAACCCCAGTACTGACACACACCTCTACTGAGTGTCAGCTGGAACTTCCGGTACTGACACACACCTCTACTGTGTGTCAGCTGGAACTTCCAGTACTGACACACACCTCTACTGTGTGTCAGCTGGAACTTCCAGTTCTGACACTCACCTCTATTGTGTGTCAGCTGGAACTTCCAGTATTGACACACACCTCTACTGTGTGTCAGCTGGAACTTCTATTACTGACACACACCTCTATTGTGTGTCAGCTGGAACTTCCAGTACTGACACACACCTCTACTGTGTGTCAGCTGGAACTTCCAGTACTGACACCCACCTCTACTGTGTGTCAGCTGGAACTTCCAGTACTGACACACACCTCAACTGTGTGTCAGCTGGAATTTCCAGTACTGACACACACCTCTACTGTGTGTCAGCTGGAACTTCCAGTACTGACATACACCTCTACTGTGTGTCAGCTGGAACTTCCAGTACTGACAGACACCTTTACTGAGTGTCAGCTGGAACCTCCAGTACTGACACACACCTCTACTGAGTGTCAGCTGGAACTTCCGGTACTGACACACACCTCTACTGTGTGTCAGCTGGAACTTCCAGTACTGACACACACCTCTACTGTGTGTCAGCTGGAACTTCCAGTACTGACACTCACCTCTACTGTGTGTCAGCTGGAACTTCCAGTACTGACACACACCTCTACTGCGTGTCAGCTGGAACTTCTATTACTGACACACACCTCTACTGTGTGTCAGCTGGAACTTCCAGTACTGACACACACATACCTCTACTGTGTGTCAGCTGGAACTTCCAGTTACATGACACACACCTCTACTGTGTGTCAGCTGGAACTTCCAGTACTGACACACGCCTCTACTGTGTGTCAGCTGGAACTTCCAGTACTGACACACACCTCTACTGTGTGTCAGCTGGAACTTCCAGTACTGACACACACCTCTACTGTGTGTCAGCTGGAACTTCCAGTACTGACACACACCTCTACTGAGTGTCAGCTGGAACTTCCGGTACTCGACACACACCTCTACTGTGTGTCAGCTGGAACTTCCAGTGTTGACCACACACCTTTACTGATGTGTCAGCTGGAACTTCCAGTACTGACACACACCTATACTGAGTGTCAGCTGGAACTTCCAGTACTGACACACACCTCTACTGTGTGTCAGCTGGAACTTCCAGTACTGACACACACCTCTACTGAGTGTCAGCTGGAACTTCCAGTACTGACACACACCTCTACTGTGTGTCAGCTGGAACTTCCATTACTGACCACACACCCTCTACTGAGTGTCAGCTGGAACTTCCAGTACTGACACACACCTCTACTGTGTGTCAGCTGGAACTTCCAGTACTGACACACACCTCTACTGTGTGTCAGCTGGAACTTCCAGTACTGACACACACCTCTACTGAGTGTCAGCTGGAACTTCCGGTACTGACACACACCTCTACTGTGTGTCAGCTGGAACTTCCAGTACTGACACACACCTCTACTGTGTGTCAGCTGGAACTTCCAGTACTGACACATACCTCTACTGTGTGTCAGCTGGAACTTCCAGTACTGACACACACCTCTACTGTGTGTCAGCTGGAACTTCCAGTACTGACACACACACCTCTACTGTGTGTCAGCTGGAACTTCCAGTACTGACACACACCTCTACTGTGTGTCAGCTGGAACTTCCAGTACTGACACACACACACCTCTACTGTGTGTCAGCTGGAACTTCCAGTACTGACACACAACCTCTACTGTGTGTCAGCTGGAACTTCCAGTACTGACACACACACCTCTACTGTGTGTCAGCTGGAACTTCCAGTACTGACACACACCTCTACTGTGTGTCAGCTGGAACTTCCAGTACTGACACACACACACCTCTACTGTGTGTCAGCTGGAACTTCCAGTACTGACACAACACCTCTACTGTGTGTCAGCTGGAACTTCCAGTACTGACACATACCTCTACTGTGTGTCAGCTGGAACTTCCAGTACTGACACACACCTCTACTGTGTGTCAGCTGGAACTTCCAGTACTGACACACACACCTCTACTGTGTGTCAGCTGGAACTTCCAGTACTGACACACACCTCTACTGTGTGTCAGCTGGAACTTCCAGTACTGACACATACCTCTACTGTGTGTCAGCTGGAACTTCCAGTACTGAACACACACCTCTACTGTGTGTCAGCTGGAACTTCCAGTACTGACACACACCTCTACTGAGTGTCAGCTGGAACTTCCAGTACTGACACACACCTCTACTGTGTGTTAGCTGGAACTTCCAGTACTGACACACACCTCTACTGTGTGTCAGCTGGAACTTCCAGTACTGACACACACCTCTACTGTGTGTCAGCTGGAACTTCCAGTACTGACACACACCTCTACTGTGTGTCAGCTGGAACTTCCAGTACTGACACACACCTCTACTGAGTGTCAGCTGGAACTTCCGGTACTGACACACACCTCTACTGTGTGTCAGCTGGAACTTCCAGTGTTGACACACACCTTTACTGAGTGTCAGCTGGAACTTCCAGTACTGACACACACCTATACTGAGTGTCAGCTGGAACTTCCAGTACTGACACACACCTCTACTGTGTGTCAGCTGGAACTTCCAGTACTGACACACACCTCTACTGAGTGTCAGCTGGAACTTCCAGTACTGACACACACCTCTACTGTGTGTCAGCTGGAACTTCCATTACTGACACACACCTCTACTGAGTGTCAGCTGGAACTTCCAGTACTGACACACACCTCTACTGTGTGTCAGCTGGAACTTCCAGTACTGACACACACCTCTACTGTGTGTCAGCTGGAACTTCCAGTACTGACACACACCTCTACTGAGTGTCAGCTGGAACTTCCGGTACTGACACACACCTCTACTGTGTGTCAGCTGGAACTTCCAGTACTGACACACACCTCTACTGTGTGTCAGCTGGAACTTCCAGTACTGACACATACCTCTACTGTGTGTCAGCTGGAACTTCCAGTACTGACACACACCTCTACTGTGTGTCAGCTGGAACTTCCAGTACTGACACACACACCTCTACTGTGTGTCAGCTGGAACTTCCAGTACTGACACACACCTCTACTGTGTGTCAGCTGGAACTTCCAGTACTGACACACACACACCTCTACTGTGTGTCAGCTGGAACTTCCAGTACTGACACACACCTCTACTGTGTGTCAGCTGGAACTTCCAGTACTGACACACACACCTCTACTGTGTGTCAGCTGGAACTTCCAGTACTGACACACACGTCTACTGTGTGTCAGCTGGAACTTCCAGTACTGACACACACACACCTCTACTGTGTGTCAGCTGGAACTTCCAGTACTGACACACACCTCTACTGTGTGTCAGCTGGAACTTCCAGTACTGACACATACCTCTACTGTGTGTCAGCTGGAACTTCCAGTACTGACACACACCTCTACTGTGTGTCAGCTGGAACTTCCAGTACTGACACACACACCTCTACTGTGTGTCAGCTGGAACTTCCAGTACTGACACACACCTCTACTGTGTGTCAGCTGGAACTTCCAGTACTGACACATACCTCTACTGTGTGTCAGCTGGAACTTCCAGTACTGACACACACCTCTACTGTGTGTCAGCTGGAACTTCCAGTACTGACACACACCTCTACTGAGTGTCAGCTGGAACTTCCAGTACTGACACACACCTCTACTGTGTGTTAGCTGGAACTTCCAGTACTGACACACACCTCTACTGTGTGTCAGCTGGAACTTCCAGTACTGACACACACACCTCTACTGTGTGTCAGCTGGAACTTCCAGTACTGACACACACACCTCTACTGTGTGTCAGCTGGAACTTCCAGTACTGACACACACCTCTACTGTGTGTCAGCTGGAACTTCCAGTACTGACACATACCTCTACTGTGTGTCAGCTGGAACTTCCAGTACTGACACACACCTCTACTGTGTGTCAGCTGGAACTTCCAGTACTGACACATACCTCTACTGTGTGTCAGCTGGAACTTCCAGTACTGACACACACCTCTACTGTGTGTCAGCTGGAACTTCCAGTACTGACACATACCTCTACTGTGTGTCAGCTGGAACTTCCAGTACTGACACACACCTCTACTGTGTGTCAGCTGGAACTTCCAGTACTGACACATACCTCTACTGTGTGTCAGCTGGAACTTCCAGTACTGACACACACCTCTACTGTGTGTCAGCTGGAACTTCCAGTACTGACACATACCTCTACTGTGTGTCAGCTGGAACTTCCAGTACTGACACACACCTCTACTGTGTGTCAGCTGGAACTTCCAGTACTGACACACACCTCTACTGTGTGTCAGTGCTGGACACACAGTAGAGGTGTCCGGTCCAGGCGACTCTCTGGAATAATACGCGTCTGGTACCACAACACAACACCTAAACTGTGTGTCAGCTGGAACTTCCAGTACTGACACACACCTCTACTGTGTGTCAGTGCTGGACACACAGTAGAGGTGTCCGGTCCAGGCGACTCTCTGGAATAATACGCGTCTGGTACCACAACACAACACCTTATCTGGCATAATATCGATCGTATTGTATACACGTATACTGAACAATACTCTGTGTGACTAGTGAGTGTTGTGTGTGTGTTGCTAGTGTTGTGAGTGTTGTGAGTGTTGTGTGTGTGTTGGGTGTGTTGTGTGTGTTATGTGTGTGTTGCGTGCGTTGTGTGTGCGTTGCGTGCGTTGTGTGTGTGTTGCGTGCGTTGTGTGTGTGCTGCGAGCTTTGTGTGTGTGCTGCGAGCGTTGTGTGTGTGTTGCGAGCGTTGTGTGTGTGCTGCTTGTGTTATGTGTTTGTTGCGTGCGTTGTGTGTGTGCTGCGAGCTTTGTGTGTGTGCTGCGAGCGTTGTGTGTGTGTTGCGAGCGTTGTGTGTGTGCTGCTTGTGTTATGTGTTTGTTGCGAGCGTTGTGTGTGTGTTGCGTGCGTTGTGTGTGCGTTGCGTGCGTTGTGTGTGTTTCGTGCTTTGTGTGTGCTGCGAGCGTTGTGTGTGTGCTGCTTGTGCTATGTGTTTGTTGCGTGCGTTGTGCGTGTGTTGCGTGCGTTGTGTGTGTTGCGAGCGTTGTGTGCGTGTGTGTTGCGAGCGTTGTGTGTGTGTTGCGTGCGTTGTGTGTTTGTTGCGTGCGTTGTGTGTTGTGTGTTGTCGTGCGTTGTGTGTGTTTTGCGTGCGTTGTGTGTGTGTTGTAAGCGTTGTGTGTGTGTTGCGAGCGTTGCGTGTGTGTTTGCGTGCGTTGTTGTGTGTTGCGGCGTTGTGTGTTGTTGCGGGCGTTGTGTGGGTGTGTTGTTGCGTTGTGTCTTTGATGTGTGTTTGCGAGCGTTTGTGTGTGTTGCGTGCGTTCTGTGTGTTGTGTTGTGTTTGCGTGCGTTATGTGTGTGTTGCGAGCGTTTGTGTGTGTGTTCGAGCGTTTGGTGTGTTGTAGGTGTTGTTGTTGCGTGCGTGTCGTGTGTTGTGAGCATGTGTGTGTGTGTGGTTGCGAGAGTTGTGTGTGTGTTTGCAAGCGTTGTGTGAGTGTTGCGTGCGTTGTGTGGGTGTTGCGAGCGTTTGCGTGTGTGTTGCGAGCGTTTGTGTGTGTGTTGTGAGCGTTGTGTGTGTATGTTGCGAGCGTTGGTTGTGAGTTGCGAGCGTTGTGTGTGTGTGTTGCAAGCGTTGTGTGTGTGTTGCGAGCGTTGTGTGTTTGTTGCGTGCGTTGTGTGTGTGTTGCGTGCGATGTGTGTGTTGCGTACGTTGTGTGTTTGTTGCGTACGTTGTGTGTTTGTTGCGTGCGTTGTGTGTGTGTTGCGTGCGTTTTGTGTGTGTTGCGTGAGTTAGGTGTGTGTGTTGCGTGCGTCGTGTTTGGTTGCGTGAGTTGTGTGTGTGTTGCGTTGGATGTGTGTATTGCGTGCGTTGTGTGTGTGTTGTGGAGTTGTGTGTGTGTTGGTGTGTTGTGTGTGTTGCGAGCGTTGTGTGTGTGTTGCGTGCGTTGCGTGTGTGTTGCGTGCGTTGTGTGTTGTTGTGTGCGTTGTGTGTTTGTTGCGAGCGTTTGTGTGTGTGTTGCGAGCGTTGTGTGTGTATTGCGTGCGTTGTGTGTGTTGCGAGCGTTGTGTGTGTGTTGCGAGCGTTTGTGTGTGTTGCGAGCGTTGTGTGTGTTGCGAGCGTTGTGTGTGCGTTGCGAGCGTTGTGTGTGTTTGCGAGCGTTTGTGTGTGTTGCGAGCGTTGTGTGTGTGTTGCGTGCGTTGTGTGTGTGTTGCGAGCGTTGTGTGTGTGTTGCGAGCGTTGAGTGTTTTGCGAGCGTTGTGTGGTATGGGATTGTGTGTTGCGAGCGTTGTGTGTGTGTTGCGAGCGTTGTGTGTGTGTTGCGAGCGTTGGTGTGTGTTGCGAGCGTTGGTGTGTGTGTTGCGAGCGTTTTGTGTGTTGCGAGCGTTGGTGTGTGTTGCGAGCGTTGTGTGCGTTGTGCGAGCGTTGTGTGTGTGCGTTAGTGTGTTGCGAGCATTGTGTGTTTCCGAGGTTGTGTGTGTGTGCGAGCGTTGTGTGTGTGTTGCGAGCGTTATTGTGTTGCGAGCGTTGTGTATGTGTTGTGAGCGTTGTGTGTGTGTTGCGAGCGTGTGTGTGTTGTGTTGCGAGGTTGTGTGTGTGTGTTGCGGCGTTGTGTATGTATTGCGTGCGTTGTGTGTGTTGCGAGCGTTGTGTGTGTGTTGCGAGCGTTGTGTGTGTGTGTTGCGAGCGTTGAGTGTGTGTTGCGAGCGTTGTATGTGTGTTGCGAGCGTTGTGTGTGTTGCGAGCGTTGTGTATGCGTTGCGAGCGTTGGTGTGTGTTGCGAGCGTTGTGTGTGTGTGTTGCGAGCGTTGTGTGTGTGTTGCGTGCGTTGTGTGTGTTGCGAGCGTTGTGTGTGTGTTGCGAGCGTTGAGTGTTTTGCGAGCGTTGGTGTGTGTTGCGAGCGTTATTGTGTTTGCGAGCGTTGTGTGTGTGTTGTGAGTGTTGTGTGTTGGTTGCGAGCGTTGTGGTGTGTGTTGCGAGGTTGTGTGTGTGTGTTGCGAGCGTTGTGTGTGTATTGCGTGCTTTTGGGTGTGTTGCGAGCGTTGTGTGTGTGTTGCGAGCGTTGTGTGTGTGTTGCGAGCGTTGAGTGTGTGTTGCGAGCGTTGTGTGTTGCGAGCTTGTGTGTGTTGCGACCGTTGTGTTGCGTTGCGAGGTTGGGTGTGTGTTGCGAGCGTTGTGTGTGTGTTGCGAGCGTTGTGTGTGTGTTGCGGCGTTGTGTGTGTTGCGAGCGTTGTGTGTGTGTTGCGAGCTTGAGTGTTTTGCGAGCGTTGTGTGTGTGTTGCGAGCGTTGTGTGTGTGTGTGCGAGCGTTATGTGTGTGTTGCGACGTTTGTGTGTGTTGCGGCGTTGTGTGTGTGTTGCGAGCGTTGGTGTGTGTTGCGAGCGTTGAGTGTTTTGCGAGCGTTGTGTGCGTATTGCGAGCATTGTGTGTTGCGAGCGTTGTGTGTGTGTTGCGAGCGTTATGTGTGTGTTGCGAGCGTTGCGTGTGTTGCGAGCGTTGTGTGTGTGTTGCGAGCGTTATGTGTGTTGCGAGCGTTGAGTGTGTGTTGCGAGCGTTGTGTGCGTTGTGAGCGTTGTGTGTGTTGCGAGCGTTATGTGTGTTGCGAGCATTGTGTGTGTTCCGAGCGTTGTGTGTGTGTTGCGAGCGTTGTGTGTGTGTTGCGAGCGTTATTGTGTATTGCGAGCGTTGTGTATGTGTTGTGAGCGTTGTGTGTGTGTTGCGAGCGTTGTGTGTGTGTTGCGAGAGTTGTGTGTGTGTGTTGCGAGCGTTGTGTATGTATTGCGTGCGTTGTGTGTGTTGCGAGCGTTGTGTGTGTGTTGCGAGCGTTGTGTGTGTGTTGCGAGCGTTGAGTGTGTGTTGCGAGCGTTGTTTTGTGTGTTGCGAGCGTTGTGTGTGTTGCGAGCGTTGTGTTGCGTTGCGAGCGTTGTGTGTGTGTTGCGAGCGTTGTGTGTGTGTTGCGAGCGTTGTGTGTGTGTTTGCGTGCGTTGTGTGTGTTGCGAGCGTTGTGTGTGTGTTGCGAGCGTTGAGTGTTTGCGAGCGTTGTGTGTGTGTTGCGAGCGTTATTGTGTATTGCGAGCGTTGTGTGTGTGTTGTGAGCGTTGTGTGTGTGTTGCGAGCGTTGTGTGTGTGTTGCGAGAGTTGTGTGTGTGTGTTGCGAGCGTTGTGTGTGTTGCATGCGTGCGTTGGGTGTGTTGCGAGCGTTGTGTGTGTGTTGCGAGCGTTGTGTGTGTGTGCGAGCGTTGAGTGTGTGTTGCGAGCGTTGTGTGTGTGTTGCGAGCATTGTGTGTGTTGCGAGCGTTGTGTATGGTTGCGAGCGTTGGTGTGTGTTGCGAGCGTTGTGTGTGTGTTGCGAGCGTTGTGTGTGTGTTGCGTGCGTTGTGTGTGTTGCGAGCGTTGTGTGTGTGTTGCGAGCGTTGAGTGTTTTGCGAGCGTTGTGTGTGTGTTGCGAGCGTTGTGTGTGTTGCGAGCGTTGTGTCTGTTGCGAGCGTTGTGTGTGTGTTGCGAGCGTTGTGTGTTGCGAGCGTTGTGTGTGAGTTGCGAGCGTTATGTTTGTGTTGCGGGGCGTTGTGTGTGTTGCGAGCGTTGTGTGTGTGTTGCGAGCGTTGTGTGTGTTGCGAGCGTTGTGTGTGTGTTGCGAGCGTTGTGTGTGTGTTGCGTGCGTTGTGTGTGTTGCGAGCGTTGAGTGTGTGTTGCGAGCGTTGTGTGTGTGTTGCAGCGTTGTGTGTGTGTTGCGTGCGTTGTGGTGTGCGAGCATTGTGTGTGTGTTGCGAGCGTTGAGTGTTTTGCGAGCGTTTGTGTGTGTTGCGAGCGTTGTGTGTGTTGCGAGCGTTGTGTGTGTGTTGCGAGCGTGTGTGTGTTTTGTTGCGAGCGTTGTGTGTGTTGCGAGCGTTGTGTGTAAGTTGGAGGTTAGTGTGTGTGTTGCGAGCGTTGTGTGTGTTGCGAGCGTTGGTGTGTGTTGCGAGCGTTGTGTGTGTTGTGAGCGTTGTGTGTGTTGCGAGTGTTATGTGTGTTGCGAGCATTGTGTGTGTTGCGAGCGTTGTGTGTGTTGCGTCGTTGTGTGTGTGTTGCGAGCGTTGTGTGTGTGTTGCGAGCGTTGTGCGTGTGTGTTGCGAGCTTTTTGTGTGTGGCGAGAGTTGTGTGTGTGTTGTGAGCGTTGTGTGTGTTGCGAGCGTTGTGTGTGTTCCGAGCGTTAGGTGTGTGTTGCGAGCGTTGTGTGTGTTGCGAGCATTGTGTGAGTTGCGAGCGTTGTGTGTGTCTAGAGCGTTGTGTGTGTTGCGAGCGTTGTGTGTGTTGCGAGCGTTGTGAGTGTTGCGAGCGTTGTGTGTGTGTTGCGAGCGTTTTGTGTGTGTTGCCAGCGTTGTGTGTGTTGCGTGCGTTGTGCGTTATGCGAGCATTGTTGTGTGTTTGCGAGCGTTGTGTGTGTGTGCGAGCTTTTGTGTGTTGCGAGAGTTGTGTGTGTGTTGTGAGCGTTGTGTGTGTTGCGAGCGTTGTGTGTGTTCGAGCGATGTTGTGTGTTGCGAGCGTTGTGTGTGTTCCGATCGTTGTGTGTGTGTTGCGAGCGTTGTGTGTGTTGCGAGCATTTGTGTGAGTTGCGAGCGTTGTGTGTGTGTCGCGAGCGTTGTGTGTGTTGCAAGCGTTGTGTGTGTTGCGAGCGTTGTGTGTTTGTTGCGAGCGTTGTGTGTGTGTTGCGAGCGTTGTGTGTGTTGCGAGCGTTGTGTGTGTTGCGGCGTTGTGTGTGTTCGAGCGTTGTGTGTATTGCGAGCGTTGTGTGTGTTGCGAGCGTTGTGTGTGTTGCGAGCATTGTGTGTGTTGCGAGGGGTTGTGTGTGTGTTGCGAGCGTTGTGTGTGTGTTGCGAGCGTAGAGTTTGTGTTGCGAGCGTTGTATGTGTGTTGCGAGCGTTGTGTGTGTTGCGAGCGTTGTGTGTTGCGTTGCGAGCGTTGGTGTGTGTTGCGAGCGTTGTTGTGTGTGTTGCGAGTGTTGTGTGTGTGTTGCGTGCGTTGTGTGTGTGTTGCGAGCGTTGTGTGTGTGTTGCGAGCGTTGAGTGTTTTGCGAGCGTTGTGTGTGTGTTGCGAGCGTTGTGTGCGTTGCGAGCGTTGTGTCTGTGTTGCGAGCGTTGTGTGTGTGTTGCGAGCGTTGCGTGTGTTGCGAGCGTTGTGTGTGAGTTGCGAGCGTTATGTGTGTGTTGCGAGCGTTGTGTGTGTTGCGAGCGTTGTGTGTGTGTTGCGAGCGTTTTGTGTGTTGCGAGCGTTGAGTATGTGTTGCGAGCGTTGTGTGTGTTGTGAGCGTTGTGTGTGTTGCGAGCGTTATGTGTGTTGCGAGCATTGTGTGTGTTCCGAGCGTTGTGTGTGTGTTGCGAGCGTTGTGTGTGTGATGCGAGCGTTGTGTGTATGTTGCGAGCGTTGTGTGTGTGTTGCGAGCGTTGTGTGTGTGTTGCGTGCGTTGTGTGTGTGTTGCGAGCGTTGTGTGTGTGTTGCGAGCGTTGAGTGTTTTGGGAGCGTTGTGCGTGTGTTCCGAGCGTTGTGTGTGTTGCGAGCGTTGTGTGTGTGTTGCGAGCGTCGTGTGTGTGTGTTGCGAGCGTTGTGTGTGTTGCGAGCGTTGTGTGTAGTTGCGAGCGTTATGTGTGTGTTGCGAGCGTTGTGTGTGTTGCGAGCGTTGTGTGTGTTGCGTTCGTTGTGTGTCCTGCGAGCATTGTGTGTGTTGCGAGCGTTGTGTGTGTGTTGCGAGCTTTTTGTGTGTTGCGAGAGTTGTGTGTGTGTTGTGAGCGTTGTGTGTGTTGCGAGCGTTGTGTGTTTTCCGAGCGATGTGTGTGTGTTGCGAGCGTTGTGTGTGTTGCGAGCATTGTGTGAGTTGCGAGCGTTGTGTGTGTCTAGAGCGTTGTGTGTGTTGCGAGCGTTGTGAGTGTTGCGAGCGTTGTGTGTGTTGCGAGCGTTTTGTGTGTGTTGCCAGCGTTGTGTGTGTTGCGTGCGTTGTGCGTCTGCGAGCATGTGTGTGTGTGTTGCGAGCGTTGTGTGTGTGTTGCTAGCTTTTTGTGTGTTGCGAGAGTTGTGTGTGTGTTGTGAGCGTTGTGTGTGTTGCGAGCGTTGTGTGTGTTCCGATCGATGTGTGTGTGTCGCGAGCGTTGTGTGTGTTGCGAGCATTGTGTGAGTTGCGAGCGTGTGTGTGTTGTTCGCGAGCGTTGTGTGTGTTGCAAGCGTTGTGTGTGTTGCGAGCGTTGTGTGTTTGTTGCGAGCGTTGTGTGTGTGTTGCGAGCGTTGTGTGTGTTGCGAGCGTTGTGTGTGTTGCGGGCGTTGTGTGTGTTTCGAGCGTTGTGTGTATTGCGAGCGTTGTGTGTGTTGCGAGCGTTGTGTGTGTTGCGAGCGTTGAGTGTGTTGCGAGCGTTATGTGTGTTGTCGAGGTTGTGTGTGTGTCGCGAGCGTTGTGTGTGTTGCGAGCGTTGTGTGTGTTGCGAGCGTTGTGTGTGTGTTGCGAGCGTTGTGTGTGTGTTGCGAGCGTTGTGTGTGTGTTGCGAGCGTTGTGTGTGTGTTGCGAGCGTTGTGTGTGTTGCGAGCGTTGTGTGAGTTGCGAGCGTTGTGTGTGTGTCGCGAGCGTTGTGTGTGTTGCGAGCGTTGTGTGTGTTGCGAGCGTTGTGTTTGTGTTGCGAGCGTTGTGTGTGTGTTGCGAGCGTTGTGTGTGTTGCGAGCGTTGTGTGTGTTGCGAGCATTGTGTGAGTTGCGAGCGTTGTGTGGCGGACGTTGTGTGTGTGTGTTGCGAGCGTTGTGTGTGTGTCGCGAGCGTTGTGTGTGTCGCGAGCGTTGTGTGTGTTGCGAGCGTTGTGTGTGTTGCGAGCGTTGTGTGTGTGTCGCGAGCGTTGTGTGTGTTGCGAGCGTTGTGTGTGTTGCGAGCGTTGTGTGTGTGTTGCGAGCGTTGTGTGTGTGTTGCGAGCGTTGTGTGTGTTGCAAGCGTTGTGTGTGTGTCGCGAGCGTTGTGTGTGTCGCGAGCGTTGTGTGTGGTGTCGCGAGCGTTGTGTGTGTGTCGCGAGCGTTGTGTGTGTGTGTTGCGAGCGTTTGTGTGTGCGGTTGTGTGTTGTCGCGAGCGTTGTGTGTGTCGCGAGCGTTGTGTTGTGTTCGCGAGCGTTGTGTGTGTTGCGAGCGTTGTGTGTGTGTTGCGAGCGTTGTGTGTGTGTTGCGAGCGTTGTGTGTGTTGCAAGCGTTGTGTGTGTTGCGAGGGTTGTGTGTGTGTGTGAGTTGCGAGCGTTGTGTTGTGTGTGTGTTGCGAGCGTTGAGTGTGTGTAGCGAGCGTTGTGTGTGTGTTGCGAGCGTTGTGTGTGTGTTGCGAGCGTTGTGTGTGTTGCGGACGTTGTGTGTGTTGAGAGCGTTGTGTGTATTGCGAGCTTTTGGTGTGTGTTGCGTGCGTTGTGTGTGTTGCGAGCGTTGAGTGTGTTGCAAGCGTTGTGTGTGTTGCGAGGGTGTGTGTGTGTGTGAGTTGCGAGCGTTGTGTGTGTGTGTGTTGCGAGCGTTGAGTGTGTAGCGAGCGTTGTGTGTGTGTTGCGAGCGTTGTGTGTGTGTGTGGTTGCAAGCGTTGTGTGTGTTGCGAGCGTTTTAGTGTGTTGCGAGCGTTGTGTGTGTTGCGAGCGTTTTAAGTGGTTGCGAGCGTTGTGTGTGTTGCGAGCGTCGTGTGTGTGTGTTGCGAGCGTTATGTGTGTTGCGAGCGTTGTGTGAGTTGCGAGCGTTGTGTGTGTGTGTGTGTTGCGAGCGTTGTGTGTGTTGCGAGCGTTGTGTGAGTTGCGAGCGTTGTGTGAGTTGCGAGCGTTGTGTGTGTGTGTGTGTTGCGAGCGTTGTGTGTGTGTGTGTGTGTTGCGAGCGTTGTGTGTGTGTGTGTTGCGAGCGTTGTGTGTATGTGTGTTGCGAGCGTTGAGTGTGTGTGTGTTGCGTTGCGTTGTGTGTGTGTGTGTGTTGCGAGCGTTGTGTGTGTGTGTGTTGCGAGCGTTGTGTGTGTGTGTTGCGAGCGTTGTGTGTGTGTGTTGCAGCGTTGTGTGGTGTGTTGCGAGCGTTGTGTGTGTGTGTTGCGAGCGTTGTGTGTGTGTGTTGCGAGCGTTGTGTGTGTGTGTTGCGAGCGTTGTGTGAGTTGCGAGCGTTGTGTGTGTGTGTGTTGCGAGCGTCGTGTGTGTGTGTTGCGAGCGTTGTGTGAGTGTGTGTTGCGAGCGTTGTGTGAGTTGCGAGCGTTGTGTGAGTTGCGAGCGTTGTGTGTGTGTGTGTGTTGCGAGCGTTATGTGTGTGTGTGTGTTGCGAGCGTTGTGTGTGTGTGTGTTGCGAGCGTTGTGTGTGTGTGTGTTGCGAGCGTTGTGTGTGTGTGTTTGCGAGCGTTGTGTGTGTGTGTCTTACGAGCGTTGTGTGTATGTGTGTTGCGAGCGTTGTGTGAGTGTGTTGCGAGCGTTGTGGGTGTGTGTGTTGCGAGCGTTGTGTGTGTGTGTTGCGAGCGTTGTGTGTGTGTGTTCCGAGCGTTGTGTGTGTGTGTTGCGAGCGTTGTGTGTGTGTGTTCCGAGCGTTGTGTGTGTGTGTTGCGAGCGTTGTGTGTGTGTGTTCCGAGCGTTGTGCCTGTGTGTTGCGAGCGTTGTGTGTGTGTGTTCCGAGCGTTGTGTGTGTGTGTTCCGAGCGTTGTGTGTGTGAGTTGCGAGCGTTGTGTGTGTGAGTTGCGAGCGTTGTGTGTGTGTGTTCCGAGCGTTGTGTGTGTGAGTTGCGAGCATTGTGTGTGTGTGTGTTGCGAGCGTTTGTGTGTGTGTGTTCCGAGCGTTGTGTGTGTGTGTTCCGAGCGTTGTGTGTGTGTGAGTTGCGAGCGTTGTGTGTGTGAGTTGCGAGCGTTGTGTGTGTGTGTTCCGAGCGTTGTGTGTGTGAGTTGCGAGCGTTGTGTGTGTGAGTTGCGAGCGTTGTGTGTGAGTTGCGAGCGTTGTGTGTGTGTTGCGAGCGTTGTGTGTGTGTTGCGAACGTTGTGTGTGTTGCGTGTATGACAACAGAATATAACACAGAACAAAGACTATACAATATATCTGACAGATTATGTGTCACTGGTGTCCCAGGTGTGCCAGAGTGTGGTAAACAGGCGAGTATCTTGGGGTCCCAGGTGTGCCAGAGTGTGGTAAACAGGCGTGTATCTTGGTGTCCCAGGTGTGTCAGAGTGTGGTAAACAGACGAGTATCTTGGTGTCCCAGGTGTGCCAGAGTGTGGTAAACAGACGAGTATCTTGGTGTCCCAGGTGTGCCAGAGTGTGGTAAACAGGCGAGTATCTTGGTGTCCCAGGTGTGCCAGAGTGTGGTAAACAGGCGAGTATCTTGGTGTCCCAGGTGTGCCAGAGTGTGGTAAACAGGACGAGTATCTTGGTGTCCCAGGTGTGCCAGAGTGTGGTAAACAGGCGAGTATCTTGGTGTCCAGGTGTGCCAGAGTGTGGTAAACAGCGAGTATCTTGGTGTCCCAGGTGTGTCAGAGTGTGGTAAACAGCGGTATCTTGGGCCCCAGGTCCAGAGTGGGTAAACAGGGAGTATTTTTGGTGCCCCCAGGTGTGCCAGAGTGTGGTAAACAGGCGAGTATCTTGGGGTCCAGGTGTGGCCGAGTGTGGAAACAGGCGAGTATTTGGGGTCCCAGGTGTGCCAGATTTGGTAAACAGACGGTACTTTGTCCCAGGTGTGCCAGGGTGGTAAACGGCGAGTATTTTGGTGTCCAGGTTGCCAAATGTGGTAAACGGCGGTTCTTGGGGCCCAGGTGTCCAGAGTGTGGTAAACAGGCGAGTTTTTGGGGGTCCCAGGTGGCCGAGTGGGTAAACAGACGAGTATCTTGGTGTCCCAGGTGGCCAAGTGTGGTAAACGGCGGTTCTTGGTGCCCGGGTGTGCCAGAGTGTGGTAAACGGGCGTTATTTGGGTGTCCCGGGTGGCCAGGTGTGGTAAACAGGCAGTTTTGGGGTCCCAGGTGTGCCAGAGTGGGGTAAACGGCGAGTATTTTGGGTCCCAGGGTCCCAGATTTGGGGTAAACAGACGAGTATCTTGGGGTCCCATTTGTGCCAGGTGTGGTAAACAGGCGTGTATTTTGGGGTCCCAGGTGTGCCAGGTTGGAAAACGGCGTGTATCTTGGGGTCCCAGGTGTCCAGAGGGGGGAAACGGGTGTTTTTTGGGGCCCCCAGGTGTCCAGAGTGGGGGTAAAGGCGTGTATTTTGGGTCCCAGGTGTGCCGGGTGGGGTAAACAGGGTGGTATTTTGGGGGGTCCCAGGTGTGCAGGGGAAACAGGTGTGTATTTTTGGGGTCCAGGGTGTCAGGTGGAAAACAGGGTTATCTTGGGGTCCCAGGTTGCCAGAGTTGTAAACAGGTGTATTTTTTGGGGTCCCAGGGGGGAAGTGGGTAAACAGGTGTTATTTTTGGGTCCCGGGTGTGCAAGGTGTAAACGGGTGTATCTTGGGGTCCCAGGTGTGCAGATTTTGAAAAAAACGGGTGTACTTGGGGTCCCAGTGTGCAGGTGTTGAAAAACGGGTGTATCTTGGGGTCCGGGTGGCAGAGTTTTGTAAACGGGGGTTTGTTTTGGGGTCCCGGGTTGCAGAGTTTTGTAAACGGTTTTTATCGGGGGTCCCAGGTGTGCAGAGTTTTGAAAAAAGGGTGTATTTTGGGGTCCCAGGTGTGCAGAGTTGTGTAAACGGTTTTATTTTTGGGGGGTCCCAGGTGTGCAGAGTTTTGTAAACAGGTGTGTATTTTGGGGTCCCAGGGTTCAGATTTTTTTAAAACAGGGTGTATTTTGGGTCCCGGGTTTGGGGGCAGAGTGTTGAAAACGGGGATTTTGGGGGGCCCAGGGTGCAGGTTTTTGTAAACGGGTGTTCTTGGGGTCCCGGGTTGCAGAGTGTTTTAAACGGGTGTATCTTGGGGTCCCAGGTGTGGCAGGTTTTGTAAAACGTGTGTACTTGGGGCCCCCAGGTGTTCAGAGTGGTTTGTAAACGGGGTGTATTTTGGGTCCCAGGGTGCCAGGTGTGGTAAACGGCGTGTATCTTGGGGTCCCAGTTTTGCCGGGTTGGGTAAACGGGTGTATCTTGGGGCCCCCAGGTGTGCCAGAGTGTGGTAAACGGGTGTATCTTGTGGGTCCCAGGTGTGCCGGGAGTGGGGGAAAAACAGGGTGTATCTTGGGTCCCAGGTGTGCCAGAGTGTGGTAAACTGGCGTGTATCTTGGGGTCCCAGGTGGCCAGAGTGGTAAACGGGCGTGTATCTTGGTGTCCCAGGTGTCCAGAGTTTTGGTAAACGGCGTGTATCTTGGGGTCCAGGTGTGCCAGAGTTTTGTAAACAGGCGGTATCTTGGGGCCCCAGGTTTTGCCAGAGTGTGGAAAAACGGCGTGTATCTTGGGGGTCCCAGGTGTGCCAGAGTGTGGTAAACAGGTGTGTATCTTGGGGTCCCAGGTGTCCCCAAGTGGGGGTAAACGGGGTATCTTGGGGTCCCAGGTGTGCCAGAGTGTGGTAAACAGGGTGTATCTTGGGGTCCCAGGTGTGCCAGAGTGGGTAAACAGGGTGTAATTGGGGTCCCAGGTGTGCCGAGTGTGGTAAACGGGGGTATTTTGGGGTGTCCCGGGTGTGCCAGAGTGTGGTAAACGGGTTATTTTGGGGTCCGGTGTCCAGAGTGGGGTAAAGGCGGTTTTTGGGGGTCCAGTGTGCCAGAGTGTGGAAAACGCGGTATCTTGGGTCCAGGTGTCCAGGTGTGGTAAAGGGGTTTCGGGGAAAAAAAAAAAAAAAAAAAAAAAAAAAAAAAAAAAAAAAAAAAAAAAAAAAAAAAAAGGGGGGGGGGGGGGGGGGGGGGGGGGGGGGGGGGGGGGGGGGGGGGGGGGGGGGGGGGGGGGGGGGGGGGGGGGGGGGGGGGGGGGGGGGGGGGGGGGGGGTGTGGGTTGGGTAAACCGGTTTTGGGTCCCAGGTGTCCAGAGTGGGGTAAACAGCGTGTATTTTTGGGTCCAGGTTGCCGAGTTGGAAAAACAGGGTTTTATCTTGGGTCCCAGGTGGCCGAGTGTGGTAAAACGGCGGTTTTTGGGGGTCCCAGGTTGCCAGGTGGGGTAACGGGCGTGTATCTTGGGGTCCCATGTGTGCCAGAGTTTTGGGTAAACTGGCGTGTATCTTGGGGTCTCAGGTGTGCCAAGAGTGTGGTAAACTGGCGTGTATCTTGGGGCCCAGGTGTGCCAGAGTGTTGTAAACTGGCGGTATCTTGGGGTCCCAGGTGTGCCAGAGTGTGGTAAACTGGCGTGAAACTTGGGGTCCTCAGGTGTGCCAGATTTGTGGTAAACTGGCGTGTATCTTGGTGTCCCAGGTGTGCCAGAGTGTGGTAAACTGGCGTGTATCTTGGGGTCTCAGGTGTGCCAGAGTGTGGTAAACTGGCGTGTATCTTGGGGTCCCAGGTGTGCCAGAGTGTTGTAAACTGGCGTGTATCTTGGGGTCCCAGGTGTGCCAGAGTGTGGTAAACTGGCGTGTATCTTGGTGTCCCAGGTGTGCCAGAGTGTGGTAAACTGGCGTGTATCTTGGGGTCTCAGGTGTGCCAGAGTGTGGTAAACTGGCGGTATCTTGGGGTCCCAGGTGTGCCAGAGTGGTAAAACAGGCGTGTATCTTGGGGTCCCAGGTGTGCCAGAGTGTGGTAAACAGGCGTGTATCTTGGGGTCCCAGGTGTGCCAGAGTGTGGTAAACAGGCGTGTATCTTGGGTCCCAGGTGTGCCAGAGTGTGGTAAACAGGCGTGTATCTTGGGGTCCCGGGTGTGCCAGAGTGTGGTTTAAAAACTGGCGTGTATCTTGGTGTCCCAGGTGTGCCAGAGTGTGGTAAACAGGCGTGTATCTTGGTGTCCCAGGTGTGCCAGAGTGTGGTAAACAGGCGTGTATCTTGGGGTCCCAGGTGTGCCAGAGTGTGGTAAACAGGCGTGTATCTTGGGTCTCAGGTGTGCCAGAGTGGGGTAAACAGGCGTGTATCTTGGGTCCCCAGGTGTGCCAGAGTGTGGTAAAACAGGCGTGTATCTTGGGTCTCAGGTGTGCCAGAGTGTGGTAAACAGGCGTGTTCTTGGTGTCCCAGGTGTGCCAGAGTGGGGTTTAACGGGCGTGTATCTTGGGGTCCCAGGTGTGCCAGAGTGTGGTAAACGGCGTGTATCTTGGGGTCCAGGTGTGCCGAGTGTGGTAAACTGGGGGTGAATCTTGGGGTCCCAGGTGTGCCAGAGTGTGGTAAACTGGCGTGTATCTTGGGGTCCCAGGTGTGCCAGAGTGTGGTAAACTGGCGTGTATCTTGGGGTCCCAGGTGTGCCAGAGTGTGGTAAACTGGCGTGTATCTTGGTGTCCCAGGTGTGCCAGAGTGTGGTAAACTGGCGTGTATCTTGGTGTCCCAGGTGGCCAGAGTGTGGTAAACAGGGGGTTTATCTTGGGGTCCAGGTGTGCCAGAGTTTTGAAAAACTGGCGTGTATCTTGGTGTCCCAGGTGTGTCAGAGTGTGGTAAACAGGCGTGTATCTTGGTGTCCCAGGTGTGCCAGAGTGTGGTAAACTGGCGTGTATCTTGGGTCCCAGGTGTGTCAGAGTGTGGTAAACAGGCGTGTATCTTGGGGTCCCAGGTGTGTCAGAGTGTGGTAAACAGGCGTGTATCTTGGGGTCCCAGGTGTGCCAGAGTGTGGTAAACAGGCGTGTATCTTGGGGTCCCAGGTGTGCCAGAGTGTGGTAAACAGGCGTGTATTTGGGTCCCAGGTGTGCCAGAGTGTGGTAAACTGGCGTGTATCTTGGTGTCCCAGGTGTGCCAGAGTGTGGTAAACAGGCGTGTATCTTTGGGTCTCAGGTGTGCCAGAGTGTGGTAAACAGGCGTGTATCTTGGGGTCCCAGGTTTGTGCCAGAGTGTGGTAAACTGGCGTGTATTTTGGGGGGTCCCGGGTTTGGTGCCAGAGTGTGGTAACTGGCGTGTATCTTGGTGTCCCAGGTGTGGCCAGAGTGTGGTAAACAGGCGTGTATCTTGGGTCCCAGGTGTGCCAGAGTGTGGTAAACAGGCGGTATCTTGGGTCCCAGGGTGTGCCAGAGTGTTGTAAACGGCGTGTATCTGGTGTCCCAGGTGTGCCAGAGGGGTGGTAAAAGGCGTGTATTTTGGGGGTTCCCAGGGTGCCAGAGTGTGGTAAACTGGCGTGTATCTTGGGGTCCCAGGTGTGCCAGAGGTGGTAAAACTGGCGGTATCTTGGGTCCCAGGTGCCAGAGTGTGGTAACAGGCGTGTATCTTGTGTCCCAGGTGCCAGAGTGGGTAAACAGGCGTGTATCTTGGGTCCCAGGTGGGGCCAGAGTGTGTAAACAGGCGTGTATCTTGGGGGTCCAGGTGTGCCAGAGTGTGGTAAACAGGCGTGTATCTTGGGGTCCCAGGTGTGCCAGAGTGTGGTAAACGGGGCGTTGAAATCTTGGTGTCCCAGGTGTGCCAAGTGTGGAAAACAGCGTGTATCTTGGGGTCCCAGGTGTGCCAGAGTGTGGTAAACAGGGTGTATTTTGGGGGTTTCCCAGGTGTCCAGAGTGTGGTAAACAGGCGTGTATCTTGGGGTCCCAGGTGTGCCAGAGTGTGGTAAACTGGCGTGTATCTTGGTGTCCCAGGTGTGCCAGAGTGTGGTAAACAGGCGTGTATCTTTGGGTCTCAGGTGTGCCAGAGTGTGGTAAACAGGCGTGTATCTTTGGGTCTCAGGTGTGCCAGAGTGTGGTAAACAGGCGTGTATCTTGGGGTCCCAGGTGTGCCAGAGGGGTGGTAAACAGGCGTGTATCTTTGGGTCTCAGGTGTGCCAGAGTGGGGTAAACTGGCTGTATCTTGGGGTCCCAGGGTGCCAGAGTGTGGTAAACTGGCGTGTATCTTGGGGTCCCAGGTGTGCCAGATTTGTTGTAAACGGCGTGTATCTTGGGGTCCCAGGTGTGCCAGAGTGTTTTAAACTGGCGTGTATCTTGGGGTCCCAGGTGTGCCAGAGTGTGGTAAACTGGCGTGTATCTTGGGGTCCCAGGTGTGCCAGAGTGTTGTAAACTGGCGTGTATCTTGGGGTCTCAGGTGTGCCAGAGTGTGGTAAACAGGCGTGTATCTTGGGGTCCCAGGTGTGCCAGAGTGTGGTAAACTGGCGTTTTATCTTGGGGTCCAGGTGTGCCAGAGTGTGGTAAACAGGCTTTAAAATTTGGTGTCCCAGGTGTGCCAGAGTGTGGTAAACAGGCGTGTATCTTGGTGTCCCAGGTGTGCCAGAGTGTGGTAAACAGGCGTGTATCTTGGTGTCCCAGGTGTGCCAGAGTGTGGTAAACAGGCGTGTATCTTGGGTCCCAGGTGTGCCAGAGTGTTGAAAAACTGCGTGTATCTTGGTGTCCCAGGTGTGGCCAGAGTGTGGTAAACAGGCGAGTATCTTTGGGGGTCCAGGTTTTGCCAGAGTGTTGTAAACTGGCGTGTATTTTTTTTTGGGGCCCTCAGGTGTGCCAGAGTGTGGTAAACTGGCGTGTATCTTGGGGTCTCAGGTGTGCCAGAGTGTGGTAAACTGGCGTGTATCTTGGGGTCCCAGGTGTGCCAGAGTGTGGTAAACAGGCGTGTATCTGTGTCCCAGGTGTGTCAGAGTTTTGGTAAACGGCGTGATCTTGGGGTCCCGGGTGTGCCAGAGTGTGGTAAACAGGTGTATTTGGGGTCCCAGGTGTGCCAGAGTGTGGTAAACTGGCGTGTATCTTGGTGTCCCAGGTGTGCCAGAGTGTGGTAAACTGGCGTGTATCTTGGGGTCTCAGGTGTGCCAGAGTGTGGTAAACTGGCGTGTATCTTGGGGTCTCAGGTGTGCCAGAGTGTGGTAAACTGGCGTGTATCTTGGTGTCCGGTGTCCAGAGTGTGGTAAACAGGCGTGTATCTTGGTGTCCCAGGTGTGCCAGAGTGTTGTAAAATGGCGTGGTATCTTGGGTCTCAGGTGTGCAGAGTGTGGTAAACAGGCGTGTATCTTGGGGTCTCCGGTGTGTGCCAGAGTGTTGTAAAACTGGCGTGTATCTTGGGGTCCGGGTTGTGCCAGAGTGTGGTAAACTGGCGTGTATCTTGGGGTCCCAGGTTGCCAGAGTGTGGGTAAACAGGCGTGTATCTTGGGGTCCCAGGTGTGCCAGAGTGTGGTAAACTGGCGTGTATCTTGGTGTCCCAGGTGTGCCAGAGTGTGGTAAACTGGCGTGTATCTTGGGGTCCCAGGTGTGCCAGAGTGTGGTAAACAGGCGTGTATCTTGGGGTCTCAGGTGTGCCAGAGTGTGGTAAACTGGCGTGTATCTTGGTGTCCCAGGTGTGCCAGAGTGTGGTAAACTGGCGTGTATCTTGGGGTCCCAGGTGTGTCAGAGTGTGGTAAACAGGCGTGTATCTTGGGGGTCCCAGGTGTGCCAGAGTGTGGTAAACTGGCGTGTATCTTGGGGTCCCAGGTGTGCCAGAGTGTGGTAAACAGGCGTGTATCTTGGTGTCCCAGGTGTGCCAGAGTGTGGTAAACAGGCGTGTATCTTGGGGTCCCAGGTGTGCCAGAGTGTGGTAAACTGGCGTGTATCTTGGGTCCCAGGTGTGCCAGAGTGTGGTAAACAGGCGTGTATCTTGGGGTCCCAGGTGTGCCAGAGTGTGGTAAACTGGCGTGTATCTTGGGGTCCCAGGTGTGCCAGAGTGTTGTAAACAGGCGTGTATCTTGGGGTCCCAGGTGTGTCAGAGTGTTGTAAACAGGTGTGTATCTTGGGGTCCCAGGTGTGTCAGAGTGTTGTAAACTGGCGTGTATCTTGGGGTCCCCAGGTGTGTCAGAGTGTGGAAAAACTGGCGTGTATTTTGGGCCCCAGGGTGCCAGAGTGTTGTAAACTGGCGTGTATCTTGGGGTCCCAGGTGTGCCAGAGTGTGGTAAACAGGCGTGTATCTTGGGGTCCCAGGTGTGCCAGAGTGTGGTAAACTGGCGTGTATCTTGGGGTCCCAGGTGTGTCAGAGTGTGGTAAACAGGCGTGTATCTTGGGGTCCCCAGGTGTGCCAATGTTGAAAAACTGGCGAGTATCTTGGTGTCCCAGGTGTGCCAGAGTGTTGTAAACTGGCGTGTATCTTGGTGTCCCAGGTGTGCCAGAGTGTTGTAAACTGGCGTGTATCTTGGGGTCCAGGTGGCCAGAGTGTGGTAAACTGGCGTGTATCTTGGGTGGTCCAGGTGTGCCAGAGTGTGGTAAAACTGCGTGTATCTTGGTGTCCCAGGTGTGCCAGAGGTGTGGTAAACTGGCGTGTATCTTGGGGGTCTCAGGTGTGCCAGAGTGTGGTAAAACAGGCGTGTATCTTGGGTCCCAGTGTGCCAGAGTGTGGTAAACTGGCGTGTATCTTTGGGGTCCAGGTTGGCCAAGTGTGGTAAACTGGCGTGTATCTTGGGGCCCAGGTGTGCCAGAGTGTGGTAAACTGGCGTGTATCTTGGGGTCCTCAGGTGTGGCCAGAGGGGTGGTAAACGGCGTTTATCTTGGGGTCCCCAGGTGTACCAGAGTGTGGTAAACGGGCGGGGTATCTTGGGCCCTCAGGTGTGCCAGAGTGTGGTAAACTGGCGTGATCTTGGGTCCCCAGGTGTGCCAGAGTGTGGTAAACTGGCGTGTATTTTGGGGGGGTCCCAGGTGTGCCAGAGTGTGGTAAACTGGGTGTATCTTGGTCCCAGGTGTGCCAGAGGGTGGTAAACTGGCGTGGTATCTTGGGGTCCCAGGTGTGCCAGAGTGTGGTAACGGCGTGTATCTTGGGGTCTCAGGTGGGGCCAGAGTGTGGTAAACTGGCGTGTATCTTGGGGTCCCAGGTGTGCCAGAGTGTGGTAAACAGGCTTTGTATCTTGGGGTCCCAGGTGTGCCAGAGTGTTTAAATGGCGTGTATCTTGGGGTCCCGGGTGTGTGCCAGAGTGTGGAAAAACAGGCGTGTATCTTGGGGTCCCAGGTGTGCCAGAGTTTTTTTAAACGGCGTGTATTTTGGGGTCCCAGGTGTCCCAGAGTGGGGTTAAACGGCGTGTACTTGGGGGTCCGGGTGCAATTTTTGAAACGGCGTGTATCTTGGGGCCCAGGTGTCCAAGTGGGTAAACGGCGTGTATCTGGGGTCCCAGGTGTGCCAGATGGGGAAAAGGCGTGTATTTGGGCCCCCAGGTTGCCAGGGGTTTTTGAAAACTGGCGTGTATCTTGGGGCCCAGGTGTGCCAGAGTGGGTAAACGGCGTGATCTTGGGGTCCCGGGGTTTGTCAGAGTGTGGAAAACCCGGCGTGACTTGGGGTCCCAGGTGGCCCAGAGTTTTGAAAAACGGCGTGTATCTTGGGGCCCCCAGGTTGCCAAGTTTGTAAACGGGTGTATTTGGGGTCCCGGGTGTGCCAGGTTTTAAACGGCGGTATTTTGGGGTCCCAGGGGTGCCAA
The DNA here is from genome assembly GCF_026875155.1 of Cherax quadricarinatus. Lineage (NCBI taxonomy): Eukaryota > Metazoa > Arthropoda > Malacostraca > Decapoda > Parastacidae > Cherax > Cherax quadricarinatus. Next base: position 28,483,771 of record NC_069471.1, on the reverse strand, counting down.
TGGGGAAACAGTGTGTATCTTGGGCAGGTGTGCCAGAGTGTGGTAAACAGGCGTGTATCTTGGGGTCCCAGGTGGTGCCAAGGGGTGTTGTAAACTGGCGTGTATCTTGGTGTCCCAGGTGTGCCAAAAGTGTGGTAAACAGGCGTGTATCTTGGGTTCCCAGGTGTGCCAGAGTGTTGTAAAAACTGGCGTGAAATCTTGGGGTCCCCAGGTGTGCCAGAGTGTGGTAAACAGGCGTGTATCTTGGGGTCCCAGGTGTGCCAGAGTGTGGTAAACAGGCGTGTATTTTGGGGCCCCAGGTGTGCCAGAGTGTTGTAAACTGGCGTGTATCTTGGGGTCCCAGGTGTGCCAGAGTGTGGTAAACAGGCGTGTATCTTGGGGTCCCAGGTGTGCCAGAGTGTTGTAAACTGGCGTGTATCTTGGGGTCCCAGGTGTGCCAGAGTGTTGTAAACTGGCGTGTATCTTGGGGTCCCAGGTGTGCCAGAGTGTGGTAAACAGGCGTGTATCTTGGGGTCCCAGGTGTGCCAGAGTGTGGTAAACAGGCGTGTATCTTGGGGTCCCAGGTGTGCCAGAGTGTGGTAAACAGGCGTGTATCTTGGGGTCCCAGGTGTGCCAGAGTGTGGTAAACAGGCGTGTATCTTGGGGTCCCAGGTGTGCCAGAGTGTGGTAAACAAGAGTGTATCTGGGTCAGCCCTAGGGCTGTCCCAGACCCGGCCCCGAGCCATTGTGAAAATCCGGATTCATTTAAAGACTCCTCCACAGCCACCAACGTCATAGCCTCTAGTACAGGTGTAGTAGAGGAGCCCTCTTCCAGGAAAAATGTTGGTGCCATGACAACAGATGGTTGTGTCTCTGGTTTGGCTATGGAGGACTGTAGTGCAGCTCTAGGGCCAGCACAGATTATGAATACATCCAACACGAATTGTACCCAGCCAAAAACAAAATGGTGGAAATACTATGTTTGGGGCATCTGTGAACCCAGAATCTCAGGGAAAACAAATGGGCATGCAACTTTGAGCATCCCCAAAAAATGCCATGACCTCCTCCTCCTCTATCTCTTGCAAATACTCCCACCCTGAGATGTGTCAGTCTTGAGTCCTTGAAAACCATTGTTACAATACCAGTTGCACTGCATACCATCTAAAAGGGACCAGGAGGCACACACCCCATACAACACTTCAAAGTAACTATGGTAGCTATGACAACACCCCAAGTGATTATTTAGTGGTAGGAAACGAAGTATAAAATGGAAAGAGATAACCAAAATAGTCCACCACCTTGGAGCCTTGTCGAACTGGAGGCACAGCCAGTGGCCCCTCCGGGCTCACAGCTACTGATTCCAACAACAAAATCCCCCAATAAACGTGCAACACAACTTCATTTATATTTGCTAATATACAGGTCCTTAAGCCATCCACAAACAACAAAATACCTTTCATTAGTGGACTTCTAGGGGAGTTAAATTCACTGTTCGCAGCCTGCACAGAGACGCACGCAAAAGATTACCTTGACAGTGAAATATGGATACCTGGATACAACCTTTCCAGATGCGACAGAAAGAACAGGCAACAAGGGGGGGTTGGCCTGTATGTCAATGAGTCTCTCATTTACACAGAGATACTGAACACCACAAATGATATAGTTAAAGTTCTGATAATAAAAATCGAGAACCAAAACTTAGTCATTGTACTTGTATACAAGCCACCAGATGCAACTTCCCAACAGTTCAAAGAACAGCTGTCAAAAATCGACTCCTGTCTGGATAACTTTCCAGCCTCATCCCCAAACATCTTGCTGCTTGGTGACTTAGATCTAAGACACACAAAATGGAAGAATATAGCAAATAATGTCGTACCAGAAATAATCCCTGGAGGCAGCTCAGAGGAAAGGTCACACACACACAGGAGCTGCTGAATTTCTGCAACAAACACACCCTAAGTCAGCAGATAGTGGAGCCAACAAGACTGGAGAACACACTGGACCTTATTTTCACAAATAATAAGGACCTGTTAAGGAACATTACAATATCAAAAACAACAAATTCTGATCACAATCTAATCGAAGTCCAGACTTGCATGCACAGGAGTCCTGACTGGCACGAGGCATACAGTTACGAGAGTACCTTTACCAAACTCAACTTCAACAACAAGAACATCATCTGGGATCAGGTAAATTATGCCCTGTAGATGAATGGTTCAGTGAACCGACACGTTGATAAATTAGACACATGTGCAACTCTTGGGTATCTTTATTGAGGAAACGTTTCGCCACACAGTGGCTTCATCAGTCCATACAAAGGAGAATCTTGAAGAACAGGAGGAGAATGAGGTAATCAGTCCCTCAACCTTGAGTCAGTGTGGTCAGTCCATCAATCTTGAATAGAATGTATTCTAATAGCATAAATTCTATTCAAGATTGATGGACTGACCACATCGACTAAAGGTTGAGGGACTGATTACCTCATTCTCCTCCTGTTCTTCAAGATTCTCCTTTGTATGGACTGATGAAGCCACTGTGTGGCGAAACGTTTCCTCAATAAAGATATCCAAGAGTTGCACATGTGTCTAATTTATCAAACTATGCCCTAAATAATACATGCTGGGTGCATACCTTAAATTACATGGACCCCAACCCTGGTAGCTGAAGTATGTTCAAGGTATATTCCCATAAGAAAAAAGAAAAGAAGAAGTAAACTGGAGAGAGAGAGACGCTCCCTCCACAGGAGAAGACGAAGAATCACTGAGCTCCTCAAGAATGCCAGATTATCTGATACACGGAAGGAAGTGCTGACCAGGGAAGTGGAAAATATTGAGCTAAAGTTAAAGGACTCATACAGGATCCAGGAGAGACAAGAGGAGCTAAAAGTGATTAATGAAATTTAAAGAAATTCGAAATATTTCTTTTCATACACCAAAAACAAGTCAAAAACCACTTCTAGTATAGGGTCCCTGCTCAGACAAGATGGATCCTACACTGACGACAACAAAGAAATGAGCGAGATACTGAAATTGCAGTATGACTCAGTGTTCAGTGAGCCATTAACCAGTTTAAAGATAGATGATCCAAACAATTTTTTCATGAATGAGCCTCAAAACCCTGCCAATGTAGGCCAGATTTATGACATAAGCCTAACTTCACTAGACTTTGAGAAAGCCATCGACGACATGCCCATGCACTCAGCCCCAGGCCCAGACTCGTGGAACTTTGTGTTCATTAAAAACTGCAAGAAACCCCTCTCACGGGCCCTAAGTGCACTATGGAGGAGGAGCTTGGACACAGGTGAGATTCCACAGTCACTAAAAACAACAGATATAGCCCCACTCCATAAAGGTGGCAGCAAAGCAGTACCTAAGAACTATAGACCAATAGCTCTAACGTCCCACATCATAAAAATCTTTGAAAGAGTGCTAAGAAGCAGGATTGCAAATCACCTGGATTCCCAACAACTGCACAATCCAGGGCAACATGGGTTCAGGGCAGGTCACTCCTGCCTCTCACAACTACTGGATCACTATGATATGGTCTTGGATGTTCGCTCCTGCCTCTCACAACTACTGGATCACTATGACATGGTCTTGGATGGTCGCTCCTGCCTCTCACAACTACTGGATCACTATGATATGGTCTTGGATGGTCACTCCTGCCTCTCACAATTACTGGATCACTATGATATTGTCTTGGATGGTCGCTCCTGCCTCTCACAACTACTGGATCACTATGACATGGTCTTGGATGGTCACTCCTGCCTCTCACAACTACTGGATCACTATGATATTGTCTTGGATGGTCGCTCCTGCCTCTCACAACTACTGGATCACTATGATATGGTCTTGGATGGTCGCTCCTGCCTCTCACAACTACTGGATCACTATGATATGGTCTTGGATGCACTGGAAGAAAGTCAGAATGCAGATGTAATATACACAGACTTTACAAAAGCATTTGACAAATGCGATCATGGCGTAATAGCCCATAAAATACGTGCTAAAGGAATAACTGGGAAAGTGGGGAGATGGATCTTCAACTTCCTAACAAATCGAACACAAAGAGTAGTGGTCAACAGAGTTAAATCGGAGGCTGCCATAGTGAAGAGCTCTGTTCCACAAGGCACAGTACTCGCCCCAGACTGTTCCTTATCCAGGTATCCTCATATCAGACAGAGATGTAACGCACAGCACTGTGTTATCCTTCGCAGACGATACTAGGATCAGCATGAGAGTGTCAGACATTGAGGACCCGACAAAGCTCCAAGAAGATATGAACCAAGTTTTCCAGTGGGAAACAGAGAACAATATGATGTTCAATGAGGACAAATTCCAACTACTTCGTTATGGAAAACTGGAGGAAATAATAACTAGAACAGAGTATACTACAAACTCTAATCACACAATAGAGCGGAAAAGTAATGTGAAGGACCTGGGAGTGGTAATGTCTGAGGATCTCACCTTCAAGGATCACAACAGTGCCACTATCACATCAGCGAGGAAACTGATAGGATGGATAATGAGAACATTCAAGACAAGAGATGCTAAGCCAGTGATGATCCTTTTTAAATCACTTGTTCTCTCTAGGCTGGAATACTGCTGTACGTTAACATCTACATTCAAGACAGGTGAAATTGTAGATTAAGAGAGTGTACAGAGATCCTTAACTGCACATATAAGTTCCATCAAACACCTTAACTACTGGGAACGCTTGGAAACACTTGACTTGTACTCACTGGAGCGCAGGAGAGAGAGATATATCATAACTTACACCTGGAAGATTCTGGAGGGACTGGTTACTAAAATGTACATAGAAATCTCTCCTTACGAAAGCAACAGACTTGGCAGGCGATGCAACATACCCCCAGTGAAAAGTAGGGGTGCCATTAGTAAACTAAGAGAAAACGCAATAAGTGTCCGGGGTCCAAGACTGTTCAACAGCCTCCTACCAGCAATAAGGGGCATTACGGGAAGATCCCTGGTTGTCTTCAATAGGGAGCTGGACAGATACATAAAGACTGTGCAGGATCAGCAGGGCTGTGGTTCGTACGTTGGATTACGTGCGGCCAGCAGTAACAGCCTCGTTGATCAGGCACTCATCCACCTGGAGGCCACGTCGTGGACCGGGCAGCTGGGGTGTTGATCCCCGGAATAACCTCCAGGTAGACTCCAGGTATTCCTTGTATCACTGTATTCCGTGTGTTACTGTATTCCTTGTATCACTGTATTCCTTGTGTCACTGTATTCCTTGTATCACTGTATTCCTTGTGTCACTGTATTCCTTGTATCACTGTATTCCTTGTGTCACTGTATTCCTTGTGTCACTGTATTCCTTGTGTCACTGTATTCCTTGTGTCACTGTATTTCTTGTGTCACTGTATTCCTTGTGTCACTGTATTCCTTGTATCACTGTATTCCTTGTGTCACTGCATTCCTTGTGTCACTGCATTACTTGTGTCACTGTATTCCTTGTATCACTGCATTCCTTGTATCACTGTATTCCTTGTGTCACTGTATTCCTTGTATCACTGTATTCCTTGTGTCACTGCATTCCTTCTGTCACTGCATTCCTTGTGTCACTGTATTCCTTGTATCACTGTATTCCTTGTATCACTGTATTCCTTGTGTCACTGTATTCCTTGTATCACTGTATTCCTTGTGTCACTGCATTCCTTGTGTCACTGCATTCCTTGTATCACTGTATTCCTTGTGTCACTGTATTCCTTGTGTCACTGCATTTCTTGTGTCACTGCATTTCTTGTGTCACTGTATTCCTTGTGTCACTGCATTCCTTGTGTCACTGCATTCCTTGTATCACTGTATTCCTTGTGTCACTGCATTCCTTGTGTCACTGTATTCCTTGTGTCACTGTATTCCTTGTGTCACTGTATTCCTTGTGTCACTGTATTCCATGTGTCACTGTATTCCTTGTATCACTGTATTCCTTGTGTCACTGTATTCCTTGTGTCACTGCATTCCTTGTGTCACTGTATTCCTTGTGTAACTGTATTCCTTGTGTCACTGTACTCCTTGTGTCACTGTATTCCTTGTATCACTGTATTCCTTGTGTCACTGTATTCCTTGTGTCACTGCATTCCTTGTATCACTGTATTCCTTGTGTCACTGTATTCCTTGTATCACTGTATTCCTTGTATCACTGTATTCCTTGTGTCACTGTATTCCTTGTATCACTGTATTCCTTGTGTCACTGTATTCCTTGTGTCACTGCATTCCTTGTGTCACTGTATTCCTTGTGTCACTGTATTCCTTGTGTCACTGTATTCCTTGTGTCACTGTACTCCTTGTGTCACTGTATTCCTTGTATCACTGTATTCCTTGTGCCACTGTATTCCTTGTATCACTGTATTCCTTGTGTCACTGTATTCCTTGTGTCACTGCATTCCTTGTGTCACTGTATTCCTTGTGTCACTGTATTCCTTGTGTAACTGTATTCCTTGTGTCACTGTATTCCTTGTATCACCGTATTCCTTGTGTCACTGTATTCCTTGTGTCACTGTATTCCTTGTGTCACTGTATAATTTGTGTCACTATTCCTTGTGTCACTGAAATTCCCTTGTGTCACTGCATTCCCTTGTGTCACTGTATTCCTTGTGTCACTGTATTCCTTGTATCACTGTATTCCTTGTGTCACTATTCCTTGTTGTGTCACTGTATTCCTTGTATCACTGTATTCCTTGTGTCACTATTCCTTGTTGTGTCACTGTATTCCTTGTGTAACTGTATTCCTGGTGTCACTATTCCTTGTGTCACTGCATTCGTTGTGTCACTGTATTCCTTGTGTCACTGTATTCCTTGTGTCACTATTCCTTGTGTCACTGTATTCCTTTTGTCACTGTATTCCTTGTGTCACTATTCCTTGTGTCACTGTATTCCTTGTGTCACTGTATTCCTTGTGTCACTATTCCTTCTGCCACTGTATTCCTTGTATCACTGTATTCCTTGTGTCACTATTCCTTGTGTCACTGCATTCGTTGTGTCACTGCATTCTTTGTGTCACTGTATTCCTTGTGTCACTATTCCTTGTGTCACTATATTCCTTGTGTCACTGCATTCCTTGTGTCACTGTATTCCTTGTATCACTGTATTCCTTGTGTCACTATTCCTTGTTGTGTCACTGTATTCCTTGTATCACTGTATTCCTTGTGTCACTGTATTCCTTGTATCACTGTATTCCTTGTGTCACTATTCCTTGTTATGTCACTGTATTCCTTGTGTCACTATTCCTTGTGTCACTGTATTCATTGTGTCACTATTCCTTGTGTCACTGTATTCCTTGTATCACTGTATTCCTTGTGTCACTATTCCTTGTGTCACTGTATTCCTTGTGTCACTGTATTCCTTGTGTCACTATTCCTTGTGTCACTGTATTCCTTTTGTCACTGTATTCCTTGTGTCACTATTCCTTGTGTCACTGTATTCCTTGTGTCACTGTATTCATTGTGTCACTATTCCTTGTGTCACTGTATTCCTTGTATCACTGTATTCCTTGTGTCACTATTCCTTTTGTCACTGTTTTTCCTTGTTTTCACTGTATTCCTTGTGTCACTGTATTCCTTGTGTCCACTGTATTCTTGTGTCACCTGTATTCCTTGTGTCACTGTATTCCTTGTGTCACTGTATTCCTTGTGTCACAGTATTCCTTGTGTCACTGTATTCCTTGTGTCACTGTATTCCTTGTGTCACTGTATTCCTTGTGTAAACTGTATTCCCTTTGTGTCACTGTATTCCTTGTGTCACTATTCTATGTGTCACTGTATTCCTTGTGTCACTGTATTCCTGGTGTCACTGTATTTCTTGTGTCACTGTATTCCTTGTGTCACTATTCTATGTGTCACTGTATTCCTTGTGTCACTGCATTCCTTGTGTCACTGTATTCCTTGTGTCACTGTATTCCTTGTGTCACTGTATTCCTTGTGTCACTGTATTCCTTGTGTCACTGTATTCCTTTTGTCACTATATTCCTTGTGTCACTATTCCTTGTGTCACTGTATTCCTTGTGTCACTGTATTCCTTGTGTCACTGTATTCCTTGTGTCACTGTAGTCCATGTGTCACTATTCCTTGTGTCACTGTATTCCTTGTGTCACTGTATTCCTTGTGTCACTGTATTCCTTGTGTCACTGTATTCCTTGTGTCACTGTATTCCTTGTGTCACTGTATTCCTTTGTGTCACTATCCTTGTGTCACTGTTTTCCCTTTGTGTCACTGTATTCCTTGTGTCACTATTCCTTGTGTCACTGTATTCCTTGTGTCTCTGTATTCCTTGTGTCACTGTAGTCCATGTGTCACTATTCCTTGTGTCACTGTATTCCTTTTTGTCAACTATTCCTTGTGTCACTGTATTCCTTGTGTCACTGTATTCCTTGTGTCACTGTATTCCTTGTGTCACTGTATTCCTTGTGTCACTATTCCTTGTGTCACTATTCCTTGTGCCCACTGTTTTTCCTTGTGTCACTATTCCTTGTGTCACTGTATTCCTTGTGTCACTGTATTCCTTGTATCACTGTATTCCTTGTGTCACTATTCCTTGTGTCACTGTATTCCTTGTGTCACTGTATTCCTTGTGTCACTATTCCTTGTGTCACTGTATTCCTTGTGTCACTGTATTCCTTGTGTCACTGTAGTCCATGTGTCACTATTCCTTGTGTCACTGTATTCCTTGTGTCACTATTCCTTGTGTCACTGTATTCCTTGTGTCACTGTATTCCTTGTGTCACTGTATTCCTTGTGTCACTGTATTCCTTGTGTCACTGTATTCCTTGTGTCACTGTATTCCTTGTGTCACTGTATTCCTTGTGTCACTGTATTCCTTGTGTCACTGTATTCCTTGTGTCACTGAAATTCCTTGTGTCACTGTATTCCTTGTGTCACTGTATTCCTTGTGTCACTGTATTCCTTGTATCACTGTATTCCTTGTGTCACTGTATTCCTTGTGTCTAATTCATCAATAAAGTCACCCAGGTGTTGTACATGTGTCTTATTCATCAATAAAGTCACCCAGGTGTTGTACATGTGTCTTATTCATCAATAAAGTCACCCAGGTGTTGTACATGTGTCTTATTCATCAATAAAGACACCAGGTGTTGTACATGTGTCTTATTCATCAATAAAGTCACCCAGGTGTTGTACATGTGTCTTATTCATCAATAAAGTCACCCAGGTGTTGTACATGTGTCTTATTCATCAATAAAGTCACCAGGTGTTGTACATGTGTCTTATTCATCAATAAAGTCACCCAGGTGTTGTACATGTGTCTTATTCATCAATAAAGTCACCAGGTGTTGTACATGTGTCTTATTCATCAAAAAAGGTCACCCAGGTGTTGTACATGTGTCTTATTCATCAATAAAGTCACCCAGGTGTTGTACATGTGTTTTAAATTCTTTCAATAAAGACACCCAGGTGTTGTACATGTGTCTTATTCATCAATAAAGTCTCCCAGGTGTTGTACATGTGTCTTATTCATCAATAAAGACACCCAGGTGTTTGTACATGTGTCTATTCATAAATAAAGACACCCAGGTGTTGTACTTTGGGTCTTATTCATCAATAAAGTCACCCAGGTGTTGTACATGTGTCTTATTCATCCAATAAAGTCACCCAGGTGTTGTACATGTGTCTTATTCATTCAATAAAGACACCCAGGTTTTTTGTACATGTGTCTTATTCATCAATAAAGACAACCCAGGTGTTGTACATGTGCTTATTCATCAATAAAGTCTCCCAGGTGTTGTATCATGTGTCTTATTCATCAATAAAAGACACCCAGGTGTTGTACATGTGTCTTATTCATCAATAAAACACCCAGGTGTTGTACATGTGTCTTATTCATCAATAAAACACCCAGGTGTTGTACATGTGTCTTATTTCATCAATAAAGACACCCAGGTGTTGTACATGTGTCTTATTAAATCAAAAGACACCAGGTGTTGTACATGTGTTTTATTCACAATAAAGTCACCCAGGTGTTGTACATGTGTCTTATTCATCAATAAAGTCACCCAGGGTTGTACATGTGTCTTATTCATCATAAAGTCACCCAGGTGTTGTACATGTGTTTTTATTCATCAATAAAGTCACCCAGGTGTTGTACATGTGTCTTATTCATCAATAAAGACCCCAGGTGTTGTACATGTGTCTTTTTCCATCAATAAAGGTCTCCCAGGTGTTGTACATGTGTCTTATTCATCAATAAAGACACCCAGGTGTTGTACATGTGTCTTATTCATCAATAAAGCACCCAGGTTTTTGTACTGTGTCTTATTCATCAATAAGTCACCCAGGTGTTGTACATGTGTCTTATTCATCATAAAGTCACCCAGGTTTTGGGTACATGTGTCTTATTTCATCAATAAAGACCCCCAGGTGTTGTACATGTGTCTTATTCATCAATAAAGACACCCAGGTGTTGTACATGTGTCTTATTCATCAATAAAGTCTCCCAGGTGTTGTACATGTGTCTTATTCATCAATAAAGACACCCAGGTGTTGTACATGTGTCTTATTCATCAATAAAGCCCACCCCAGGTGTTGTACATTGTCTTAATCCATCAATAAAGTCACCCAGGTGTTGTACATGTGTCTTATTCATCAATAAAGACACCCAGGTGTTGTACATGTGTCTTATTCATCAACAAAGACACCCAGGTGTTGTACATGTGTCTTATTCATCAATAAAAGTCCCCCATGTGTTGTACATGTGTCTTATTCATCAATAAAGTCACCCAGGTGTTGTACATGTGTCTTATTCATCAATAAAGAAAACCCAGGTGTTGTACATGTGTCTTATTCATCATAAAGTCACCCAGGTGTTGTACATGTGTCTTATTCATCAATAAAGTCACCCGGGTGTTGTACATGTGTCTTATTCATCAATAAAGACACCCAGTGTTGTACATGTGTCTTATTCATCAAAAATCCCCCAAAGGTGTTGGTACATGTGTCTTATTCATCAATGAAGACACCCAGGTGTTGTACATGTGCTTATCATCAATAAAGTCACCCAGGTGTTGTACATGTGTCTTATTCATCAATAAAGCCCACCCAGGTGTTGTCCATGGTCTTGTTCATCAATAAATCCCCCAGGTGTTGTACATGTGTTCTTATTCATCAATAAAGTCACGCAGGTGTTGTACATGTGTCTTATTCATCAATAAAGTCACCCAGGTGTTGTACATGTGTCTTATTCATCAATAAAGACACCCAGGTGTTTGAAACATGTGTCTTATTCACCCAATAAAGTCACCCAGGTGTTGTACATGTGTCTTATTCATCAATAAAGACACCCAGGTGTTGTACATGTGTCTTATTCTCAATAAAGTCACCCAGGTGTTGTACATGTGTTTTAAATTCATCAATAAAGACACTCAGGTGTTGTACATGTGTCTTATTCATAAAATAAAGACACCCAGGTGTTGTACATGTGTCTTATTCATCAATAAAGACACCCAGGTTGTTGTACATGTGTCTTATTCATCAATAAAGACAGCCAGGTGTTGTACATGTTTCTTATTCATCAATAAAGACACCCAGATTTGTACTTTGTGTCTTTATTCATCAATAAAGTCACCCAGGTGTTGTACATTTTGTCTTATCATCAATAAAGTCACCCAGGTGTTTGTACATGTGTCTTATTCATCAATAAAGACACTCGGGTGTTGTACATGTGTCTTATTCATCAATAAAGTCACCCAGGTTTTGTACATGTGTCTTATTCATCAATAAAGTCCCCCAGGTGTTGTACATTGTCTTATTCATCAATAAAGACACCCAGGTGTTGTACATGTGTCTTATTCACAATAAAAGTCACCCAGGTGTTGTACATGTTCTTATTCTCAATAAGTCACCCAGTGTTGTACATGTGTCTTATTCATCAATAAAGTCACCCAGGTGTTGTACATGTGTCTTTATTCATCAATAAAGTCACCCGGGTTGTTGTACATGTGTCTTATTCATCAATAAAGTCCCCAGGTGTTGTACATGTTCTTATTCATCAATAAAGACACCCATGTGTTTTACATGTGTCTTATTCATCAATAAAGTTCACCCAGGGTTGTACATGTGTCTTATTCATCAATAAAGTCACCTAGGTGTTGTACATGTGTCTTATTCATCAGTAAAGGGTCACCCAGGTGTTTGTACATGTGTCTTATTCATAAACAAAGACACCCAGGTGTTGTACATGTGTCTTATTCATCAATAAAGTCACCCAGGTGTTGCACATGTGCTTATTCATCAATAAAGACCCCCAGGTGTTGTACATATGTCTTATTCATCAATAAAGTCACCCAGGTGTTGTACATGTGTCTATTCATCAATAAATTTCACCCAGGTGTTGTACATGTGTTCTTTTCATCAAAAAAGGGTCAACCCGGGTGTTGTACATGTGTCTTATTCATCAACAAAGACACCCAGGTGTTGTACATGTGTCTTATTCATCAATAAAGTCCCCAGGTGTGTACATGTGCTTATTCATCAATAAAGACACCCAGTTTTTGTACATGTGTCTTATTCATCAATAAAGTCACCCAGGTGTTGTACATGTGTCTTATTCATCAATAAAAGACACCCAGGGTTTACATGTGTCTTATTCATCAAAAAAGTCACCCAGGTTTTTGTACATGTGTCTTATTTCATCAATAAAGACACCCAGGTGTTGTACATGTGTCTTATTCATCAAAAAAAGTCACCCAGTTGTTGTACATGTGTCTTATTCATCAACAAAGACACCCGGGTGTTGTACATGTGTCTTATTCATCAATAAAGTCACCCAGTGTTGTACATGTGTCTTATTCATCAATAAAGACACCCAGGTGTTGTACATGTGTCTTATTCATCAATAAAGTCACCCAGGTGTTGTACATGTGTCTTATTCATCAATAAAAGACACCCAGGTGTTGTAACATTGTCTTATTCATCAATAAAGTCACCCAGGTGTTGTACATGTGTCTTATTCATCAATAAAGTAAACCCAGGTGTTGTACATGTGTCTTATTCATCAACAAAGACCCCCAGGTGTTGTACATGTGTCTTATTATCAATAAAGTCACCCAGGTGTTGTACAGTGTCTTATTCATCAATAAAGACACCCAGGTGTTGTACATGTGTTTTAAATTCATCAATAAAGTCACCCAGGTGTTGTACATGTGTCTTATTCATCAATAAAGACACCCAGGTGTTGTACATGGTCTATTCATCAATAAAGTCACCCAGGTGTTGTACATGTGTCTTATTCATCAATAAAGACACCCAGGTGTTGTACATGTGTCTTATTCATCAATAAAGTCACCCAGGTGTTGTCATGTGTCTTATTCATCAATAAAAGTCACCCGGGTGTTGTACATGTGTCTTATTCATCAATAAAGTCACCCAGGTTTTTGTACATGTGTCTTATTAAATCAATAAAGACACCCAGGTGTTGTAAAATGTGTCTTATTCATCAATAAAGTCTCCCAGGTGTTGTACATGTGCCTTATTCATCAATAAAGAACACCCAGGTGTTGTACATGTGTCTTATTCATCAATAAAGACACCCAGGTGTTTACATTTTGTCTTATTCATCAATAAAGTCACCCAGGTGTTGTACATGGTCTTATTCATCAATAAGTAAACCCAGGTGTTGTACATGTGTCTATTCATCAATAAAGACACCCAGGTGTTGTACATGTGTCTTATTCATCAATAAAGACACCCAGGTGTTGTACATGTGTCTTTTTTCTTCAATAAAGTCTCCCAGGTGTTGTAAAAGTGTCTTATTCATCAATAAAGACCCCCAGGTGTTCGTACATGTGTCTTATTCATCAAAAAAGACACCCAGGTGTGTGTACATGTGTCTTATTCATCAATAAAGGTCACCCAGGTGTTGTACATGTGTCTTATTCATCAATAAAGACACCCAGGTGTTGTACATGTGTCTTATTCATCAACAAAGACACCCAGGTGTTGTACATGTGTCTTATTCATCAATAAAGTCACCCAGGTGTTGTACATGTGTTTTAATTCATCAATAAAGTCACCCAGGTGTTGTACATGTGTCTTATTCATCAATAAAGACCCCAGGTGTTGTACTGTGTCTTATTCATCAAAAGTCACCCAGGTGTTGTACATGTGTCTTATTCATCAATAAAGTCACCCAGGTGTTGTACATGTGTCTTATTCATCAATAAAAGTCACCCAGGTGTTTTACATGTGTCTTATTCATCAATAAAGTCACCCAGGTGTTGAAAACATGTGTCTTATTCATCAATGAAAAACACCCAGGTGTTGTACATGTGTCTTATTCATCAATAAAGTCACCCAGGTGTTGTACATGTGTCTTATCATCAATAAAGTCACCCAGGTGTTGTACATGTGTCTTGTTCATCAATAAAGGTCACTCGGGTGTTGTACATGTGTCTTATTCATCAATAATGTCACGAGGTGTTGTACATGTGTCTTATTCATCAATAAAGTCACCCAGGTGTTGTACATGTTCTTATTCATCAATAAAGACACCCAGTGTTGTACATGTGTCTTATTCATCAATAAAGTCACCCAGGTGTTGTACATGGTCTTATTCATAAAATAAAAAACACCCAGGTGTTGTACATGTGTCTTATTCATCAATAAAGTCACCCAGGGGGTTGTACATGTGTCTTATTCACATAAAGACACTCAGGTTTTTGTACATGTGTCTTATTCATCAATAAAGACACCCAGGTGTTGTACATGTGTCTTATTCATCAATAAAGACACCCAGGTGTTGTACATGTGTCTTATTCATCAATAAAGACAGCCAGGTTTTTTTACATGTTTCTTATTCATCAATAAAGACACCCGGGGTGTTGTACATGTGTCTTATTCATCAATAAAGTCACCCAGGTGTTGTACATGTGTCTTATTCATAAATAAAGTCACCCAGGTGTTGTAACATGTGAGTCTTATTCACAATAAAGACACTCAGGTGTTGTACATGTGTCTTATTCATCAATAAAGTCACCCAGGTGTTGTACATGTGTCTTATTCATCAATAAAAGTCACCCAGGTGTTGTACATGTGTCTTATTCATCAATAAAGACCCCAGGTGTTTGTACATGTGTCTTATTCATCATAAAAGTCCCCAGGTGTTGACGTGTCTTATTCATCAATAAAGTCACCCGGGTGTTGTACATGTGTCTTATTCATCAATAAAGTCACCCAGGTGTTTTTACATGTGTCTTATTCATCAATAAATTTCCACCCAGGTGTTGTACATGTGTCTTATTCATCAATAAAGTCACCCAGGTTTTGTACATGTGTCTTATTCATCAATAAAGACACCCAGGGTGTTGTACATGGTTTATCATCAATAAAGTCACCCAGGTGTGTACATGGGGTCTTTTTCCCATCAATAAAGTCACCTAGGTGTTGTACATGTGTCTTATTCATCAGTAAAGTCACCCAGGTGTTGTACATGTGTCTTATTCATCAACAAAGACACCCGGTGTTGTACATGTGTCTTATTCATCAATAAAGTCACCCAGGTGTTGCACAGTGTCTTATCATCAATAAAGACACCCAGGTGTTGTACATATGTCTTTATCATCAATAAAGTCACCCAGGTGTTGTACATGTGTCTTATTCATCAATAAAGTCACCCAGGTGTTGTACTGTGTCTTATTCATCAATAAAGTCACCCAGGTGTTGTACATGTTCTTATTCATCAACAAAGACACCCAGGTGTTGTACATGTGTCTTATTCATCAATAAAGTCCCCCGGGGTTTTGTACATGTTTTCTTATTCATCAATAAAGACACCCAGGTGTTGTACATGTGTCTTATTAAATCAATAAAGTCACCCAGGTGTTGTACATGTGTCTTATTCATCAATAAAGACACCCAGGTGTTGTACATGTTTTCTTTTTCATCAATAAAGTCACCCAGGTTTTTGTACATGTGTCTTATTCAACAATAAAGTCACCCAGGTGTTGTACATGTGTCTTATTCATCAATAAAGTCACCCAGTGTTGTACATGTGTCTTATTAAATTCAATAAAGTCAACCCAGGTGTTGTACATGTGTCTTATTCATCAATGAAGACCCCCGGGTGTTGTAAGGTGTCTTATTCATCAATAAAGTCACCCAGGTTTTGTACATGTGTCTTATTCATCAATAAAGTCACCCAGGTGTTGTACATGTGTCTTGTTCATCAAAAAAGTCACCCAGGTGTTGTACAGTGTCTTATTCATCAATAAAGTCACGCAGGTGTTTGTACATGTGTCTTATTCATCAATAAAGTCACCCAGGTGTTGTACATGTGTCTTATTCATCAATAAAGACACCCAGGTGTTGTACATGTGTCTTATTCATCAATAAAGTCCCCCCAGGTGTTGTACATGTGTCTTATTCATCAATAAAGACACCAGGTGTTGTAAAAGTGTCTATTCATCAATAAAGTCACCCAGGTGTTGTACATGTGTCTTATTCAACAATAAAGACACTCAGGTGTTGTACATGTGTCTTATTCATAAATTAAAGACACCAGGTGTTGTACATGTGTCTTATTCATCAATAAAGACACCCAGGTGTTGTACATGTGTCTTATTCATCAATAAAGACAGCCAGGTGTTGTACATGTTTCTTATTCATCAATAAAGACACCCAGGTGTTGTAATTGTCTTATTCATCAATAAAGTCACCCAGTGTTTGTACATGTGTCTTATTCATCAATAAAGTCACCCAGGTGTTGTACATGTGTCTTATTCATCAATAAAGACACTCAGGTGTTGTACATGTGTCTTATTCATCAATAAAGTCACCCAGGTGTTGTACATGTGTCTTATTCATCAATAAAGACACCCAGGTGTTGTACAGGTCTTATTCATCAACAAAGACACCCAGGTGTTGACATGTGTCTATTCATCAATAAAGTCACCCAGGTGTTGTACATGTGCCCTTATTCACCCAATAAAGTCACCCAGGTGTTGTACATGTGTCTTATTCATCAATAAAGACAGCCAGGGTTGTACATGTTTTCTTTTTCATCAATAAAGAAAACCCAGGTTTGTACATGTGTCTTATTCACAATAAAGTCACCCAGGGGGTGTACATGTGCTTATTCATAAATTAAAGTCACCCAGGTGTTTTACATGTGTCTTATTCATCAATAAAGACACTCAGGTGATTGTACATGTGTCTTATTCATCAATAAAGTCACCCGGGTGTTGTACATGTGTCTTATTCATAAATTTAAGTCACCCAGGTGTTTGTACATGTGTTTTATTCATCAATAAAGACACCCAGGTGTTGTACATGGGGTCTATTCATCAATAAGTCCCCCAGGGGTTTAATGTGTCTTATTCATCAATAAAGTCACCCAGGTGTTGTAATGTGTCTTATTCATCAATAAAGTCACCCAGGTGTTGTACATTGGTTCTTATTCATCAATAAAGTCACCCAGGTGTTGAAACATGTGTCTTATTCAATCAATAAAGTCACCCAGGTGTTGTACATGTGTCTTATTCATTCAATAAAGACACCCATGTGTTGTACATGTGTCTTATTCATAAATAAAGTCACCCGGGTGTTGTACATGTGTCTTATTCATCAATAAAGTCACCTAGGTTTTGTACATGTGTCTTATTCATCAGTAAAGTCACCCAGGTGTTGTACATGTGTCTTATTCATCAACAAAGACACCCAGGTGTTGTACATGTGTCTTATTCATCAATAAAGTCACCCAGGTGTTGCACATGTGTCTTATTCATCAATAAAGACACCCAGGTGTTGTACATATGTCTTATTCATCAATAAAGTCACCCAGGTCTTGTACATGTGTCTTATTCATCAATAAAGTCACCCAGGTGTTTGTACATGTGTCTTATTCATCAATAAAGTTCACCCAGGTGTTGTACATGTGTCTTATTCATCAACAAAGACCCCCAAAGGTTTTGGTACATGTGCTTTTTATCAATAAAGTCACCCAGGTGTTGAAACATGTGTCTTATTCATCAATAAAGAAAAACCCAGGTGTTGTACATGGGGTCTTATTCATCAATAAAGACACCCAGGTGTTGTACTGTGTCTTTTCATCAATAAAGTCACCCAGTTTTGTACTTTGTGTCTTGTTCATCAATAAAGTAAACCCGGTGTTTTTACATGTCTTATTCATCAATAAAGTCACGCAGGTGTTGTACATGTGTCTTATTCATCAATAAAGTCACCCAGGTGTTGTACATGTGTCTTATTCATCAATAAAGACACCCAGGTGTTTTACATGTGCCCTTATTCATCAATAAAGTCACCCAGGGGGTTGTACATGTGTCTTATTCATCAATAAAGACACCAGGTGTTGTACATGTGGTCTTATCATCAATAAAGTCACCCGGGTGTTGTACATGTGTCTTATTCATCAATAAAGACCCCAGGTGTTGTACATGTGTCTTATTCATCAATAAAGACACCCAGGTTTTGTACATGTGTCTTATTTCATCAATAAAGACACCCAGGGTTGTACATGTGTCTTATTCATCAATAAAGACAGCCAGGTGTTGTACATGTTTTCTTATTCATCAATAAAGACACCCAGGTGTTGTATATGTTCTTATTCATCAATAAAGTCACCCAGGTGTTGTACATTTTGTCTTATTCATCAATAAAGTCACCCAGGTGTTGTACATGTGTCTTATTCATCAATAATGACACTCAGGTGTTGTACATGTGTCTTATTCATCAATAAGTCACCCAGGTGTTGTACATGTGTCTTATTCATCAATAAAGTCCCCCAGGGTTGTACATGTGTCTTATTCATCAATAAAGACACCCAGGTGTTGTACATGTGTCTTATTCATCAATAAAGTCACCCAGGTGTTTTTACTGTGTCTTATTCATCAATAAAGTCACCCAGGTGTTGTACATGTGTCTTATTCATCAATAAAGTCACCCAGGTGTTGTACATGTGTCTTATTCATCAATAAAGTCACCCAGGTGTTGTACAGTGTCTTATTCATCAATAAAGTCACCCAGGTGTTGTACATGTGTCTTATTCATCAATAAAGACACCCATGTGTTGTACATGTGTCTTATTCATCAATAAAGTCACCCAGGTGTTGTACATGTGTCTTATTCATCAATAAAGTCACCTAGGTGTTGTACATGTGTCTTATTCATCAGTAAAGTCACCCAGGTGTTGTACATGTGTCTTATTCATCAACAAAGACACCCAGGTGATGTACATGTGTCTTATTCATCTATAAAGTCACCCGGGTTTGTTGCACATGTGTCTTATTCATCAATAAAGACAACCCAGTTGTTGTACATATGTCTTATTCATCAATAAGTCACCCAGGTGGGTACATGTGTCTTATTCATCAATAAAGTCACCCAGGTGTTGTACATGTGTCTTATTCATCAATAAAGTCACCCAGGTGTTGTACATGTGTCTTATTCATCAACAAGACCCCCAGGTGTTGTAAAATGTGTCTTATTCATCAATAAAGTCCCCCAGGTGTTGTACATGTGTCTTATTCATCAATAAAGACACCCAGGTGTTGTACATGTGTCTTATTCATCAATAAAGACACCCAGGTGTTGTACATGTGTCTTATTCATCAATAAAGTCACCCAGGTGTTGTACATGTGTCTTATTCATCAGTAAAGTCACCCAGGTGTTGTACATGTGTCTTATTCATCAATAAAGTCACCCAGGTGTTGTACATGTGTCTTATTCATCAATAAAGACACCAGGTGTTTGTACATGTGTCTTATTCATCAATAAAGTCACCCAGGTGTTGTACATGTGTCTTATTCATCAATATAGTCACCCAGGTGTTGTACATGTGTCTTATTCATCAATATAGTCACCCAGGTGTTGTACATGTGTCTTATTCATCAATAGAGTCACCCAGGTGTTGTACATGTGTCTTATTCATCAATATATCACCCAGGTGTTGTACATGTGTCTTATTCATTAATAAAGTCACCCAGGTGTTGTACATGTGTCTTATTCATCAATAAAGTCACCCAGGTGTTGTACATGTGTCTTATTCACAATATAGTCCCCCCAGGTGTTGTACATGGTCTTATTCATCAATAAAGTCACCCAGGTGTTGTACATGTGTCTTATTCATCAATAAAGACACACAGGTATTGTACATGTGTCTTATTCATCAATAAAGTCACCCAGGTGTTGTACATGTGTCTTATTCATCAATAAAGTCACCCAGGTGTTGTACATGTGTCTTATTCATTGTAAATGTTAATTATGTGTTCGAATGGTGCTGTAAACTCTCATGGAGCACTTTCTGCCTGTCTTCGACTCATCGTTTGTACTAGAGAGTATGATGGGAAATAAGATGAGAATTACTAAGACAGGTGAGGATCATATAATTTTGTGAATTAAAAATAATGTAGGAGCGTTGATGGCAACACTGCAAGTCAGCTGCTGCCTGCTCTTTCTTGCGTTTTCTTTCTCGCGTTTTCTTTCCCGCGTTTTCTTTGCTGCGTTTTTTTTCTCGCGTTTTCTTTCCTGCGTTTTCTTTGCTGCGTTTTCTTTCTCGCGTTTTCTTTCCCGCGTTCTCTTTCCCGCGTTCTCTTTCTCGCGTTTTCTTTTCCACGTTTTCTTTCTCCCGTTTTCTTTCACGGGTTTTCTTTTTCGCGTTTTCTTTCTCCCGTTTTCTTTCTCGCGTTTTGTTTTTCGCGTTTTCTTTTTCGCGTTTTCTTTCCCGCGTTTTCGTTCCCGCGTTTACTTTCCCGCGTTTTCTTTTTCGCGATTTCTTTCCCACGTTTTCTTTTTTGCGTTTTCTTTCTCGCGTTTTCTTTCTTGCGTTTTCTTTTCTGCGTTTTCTTTCCCGCGTTTTCTTTGCTGGGTTTTCTTTCTCGCGTTTTCTTTCTCGCGTTCTTTTTCTCGCGTTTTCTGTCTCGCATTTTCTTTTTCGCGTTTTCTTTTTCGCGTTTTCTTTCTCGCGTTTTTTTTCTGCGTTTTCTTTCTCGCGTTTTCTTTCCCGCATTTTCTTTCTCGCGTTTTCTTTTTCGCGTTTTCTTTCCCGCGTTTTCTTTCCCGCGTTTTCTTTCCCGCGTTTTCTTTTTCGCGATTTCTTTCCCGATTTTTCTTTTTCGCGTTTTCTTTCTCGCGTTTTCTTTCTTGCGTTTTCTTTTTCGCGTTCTCTTTCCCGCCTTTTCTTTCTCGCGTTTTCTTTCCCGCATTTTGTTTTTCGCGTTTTCTTTCCCGCGTTTTTTTCCCGCGTTTTCTTTCCCGCGTTTTTTTCCCGCGTTTTTTCCCATAAGTGACTCCCCCCACAGTTTTGTAGTGTTTTCTTTGGGTCACATTTTTTCTGCGTCTTCTTTAGTGCGTTTTTTTAACCTTATTTTCTCTCGCGTTTTTTTCCGCGCGTTTTTCAAAGACCGTTATTTATTTATTACGTGATTCACTTGTTTTTATTATAGTGTTGAGAGCACCTATGTGCAAACAGCACATAGGTGTACTTAGCACATAAGTATAATTAACACATTTACGTTTAATTTGCATATGTGAATATTTAGCACATATGTGTAATTAACAAATAGGTGTAACTAGCACATACCTGCAATAAACACATGTGTAATTAACCCATATATATAATTAGCTCCTATGTGTAATTAACGAATAGGTGTAAGTAGCAAATGGGTGTGACAAGGACATATGTGTAACATATAGGTGTAAGTAGCACTGTGCATAGGTGTAAGTAGCACTCAGGTGTGCTATGTGTAGCACATAGGGTGGATTCTCATACAGACCCGTTGATAATGCAGAAGTGACCTAATTAATTGGGCTAAATTAGGCCCATTGGGCAGTGGGTACCGTATAGTGGGTACCGGAGAGTGGGTACCGGAGAGTGGGTACCGTAGAGTGGGTACCGGAGAGTGGGTACCGGAGAGTGGGTACCGGAGAGTGGGTACCGTAGAGTGGGTACCGTATAGTGGGTACCGGAGAGTGGGTACCGGAGAGTGGGTACCGTATAGTGGGTACCGGAGAGTGGGTACCGGAGAGTGGGTACCGGAGAGTGGGTACCGGAGAGTGAGTACCGGAGAGTGGGTACCGTAGAGTGGGTACCGGAGAGTGGGTACCGGAGAGTGGGTACCGTAGAGTGGGTACCGGAGAGTGGGTACCGTAGAGTGGGTACCGGAGAGTGGGTACCGGAGAATGGGTACCGTAGAGTGGGTACCGGAGAGTGGGTACCGGAGAGTGGGTACCGTAGAGTGGGTACCGGAGAGTGGGTACCGGAGAGTGGGTACCGTAGAGTGGGTACCGGAGAGTGGGTACCGGAGAGTGGGTACCGGAGAGTGGGTACCAGAGAGTGGGTACCGTAGAGTGGGTACCGGAGAGTGGGTACCGCAGAGTGGGTACTGCAGAGTGGGTACCGTAGAGTGGGTACCGCAGAGTGGGTACCGGAGAGTGGGTACCGCAGAGTGGGTACCGCAGAGTGGGTACTGCAGAGTGGTTACCGCAGAGTGGGTACCGCAGAGTGGGTACCGTAGAGTGGGTACCGGAGAGTGGGTACTGCAGAGTGGGTACTGCAGAGTGGTTACCGCAGAGTGGGTACCGGAGAGTGGGTACTGCAGAGTGGGTACTGCAGAGTGGTTACCGCAGAGTGGGTACCGCAGAGTGGGTACCGGAGAGTGGGTACCGGAGAGTGGGTACCGCAGAGTGGGTACCGCAGAGTGGGTACTGCAGAGTGGGTACTGCAGAGTGGGTACCGCAGAGTGGGTACTGCAGAGTGGGTACGGCAGAGTGGGTACCGCAGAGTGGGTACTGCAGAGTGGGTACTGCAGAGTGGTTACCGCAGAGTGGGTACCGCAGAGTGGGTACCGTAGAGTGGGTACCGGAGAGTGGGTACTGCAGAGTGGGTACTGCAGAGTGGTTACCGCAGAGTGGGTACCGGAGAGTGGGTACTGCAGAGTGGGTACTGCAGAGTGGTTACCGCAGAGTGGGTACCGCAGAGTGGGTACCGGAGAGTGGGTACCGGAGAGTGGGTACCGCAGAGTGGGTACCGCAGAGTGGGTACTGCAGAGTGGGTACTGCAGAGTGGGTACCGCAGAGTGGGTACTGCAGAGTGGGTACGGCAGAGTGGGTACCGCAGAGTGGGTACTGCAGAGTGGGTACTGCAGAGTGGTTACCGCAGAGTGGGTACTGCAGAGTGGGTACTGCAGAGTGGGTACTGCAGAGTGGTTACCGCAGAGTGGGTACTGCAGAGTGGGTACCGCAGAGTGGGTACTGCAGAGTGGGTACTGCAGAGTGGGTACCGCAGGGTGGGTACTGCAGAGTGGGTACTGCAGAGTGGTTACCGCAGAGTGGGTACTGCAGAGTGGGTACTGCAGAGTGGGTACTGCAGAGTGGTTACCGCAGAGTGGGTACCGCAGAGTGGGTACCGCAGAGTGGGTACCGCAGAGTGGGTACCGCAGAGTGGGTACCGCAGAGTGGGTACCGCAGAGTGGGTACCGCAGAGTGGGTACCTACTGGCCATCCTGGGTTACACCAGGTTATCATGTCTTAATTCATAAATATCTATAGATACATAGACATAGTTATATACACTTAGAATATATATATATATATATATATATATATATATATATATATATATATATATATATATATATATATATATATATATATATATATATATATATATATATATGTACAGAGTAGATATAGATACATATACAAAGAGGAACAGTAGATATAGATATCTGTCTGCGGAGAGTTACCGTAGATATAGATATCTATCTACAGTTAAAGCAGACACAGATATCAGCTGTTACGGTAGATATTTGTATCTCTCTGCACTTACGGTAGATATAGATATCTATTTTAAGCTCCAGCAGACATAGATATCTCTCGAAAGTTACAGTGGACATAAATATCTATCTGCAGTTACAGATACCTTTAGTTTAAAAAGTGATGCCCAGGGCACTGGGTATGGCCAGGAATGCCCCGACCGTTGCCCGTTTAACGGCAGCCGTTTTGACCTGTCGAAAAATTTCCCGGGAACTCTTACCGTTGGGCAACATACCCCTAAACAACGGCAGCTGATTGGTCCTCAGGGAACCTCCAATTCTCCACCAATAGGCAGCAGGGGCGCGGCTCTCCCCCAGAGGGGCAGCAGCCAATGGGGAACGCAGATGGGGGTAGGTGGGCGGGGCTTGCTTAGGGGGCGAGGAGGGGGCGAGGGGGGTGAAGGAGGGGGGATTGTTTACGGTTAAGGGGACGGACGATCATTGGAGGCAGCAGTGACCCAGCAGACACAGAAGGAGGTGGGCTTGTGCTCTCCACTCCTCGACTCAAACTGGAAAAAAATGCAAGATTTCTAGACAACAAGAATAAGATCATTGTCTTCTAGACCACAAGAAGAATATAACAATATAAATATTAATAAACTCATAAAAACAATGTATATATAAGGGGGCAGCGACCCCTGATATTTTATATGTCAGCTCGTTCGTGTGTCAGCTGGCTGGTGTGTCAGCTGGCTGGTGTGTCAGGTGGCTGTTGTTTCAGCTGACTGGTGTGTCAGCTGGCTGGTGTGTCAGCTGGCTGGTGTGTCACATGGCTGGTGTGTCAGGTGGCTGTTGTTTCAGCTGGCTGGTGTGTCAGCTGGCTGGTGTGTCAGGTGGCTGTTGTTTCAGCTGACTGGTGTCTCAGCTGGCTGGTGTGTCAGCTGGCTGGTGTGTCAGCTGGCTGTTGTTTCTGCTGGCTGGTGTATTAGCTGGCTGGTGTGTCAGCTGGTTGGTGTGTCGGCTGGCTGTTGTGTCAGATGGTTGGTGTGTCAGCTCGCTGTTGTTTCAGCTGGCTGGTGTGTTAGGTGGCTGGTGTGTCAGCTGGCTGGTGTGTCAGCTGGTTGGTGTGTTGGCTGGCTGTTGTGTCAGATGGTTGGTGTGTCAGCTCGCTGTTGTTTCAGCTGGCTGGTGTGTTAGGTGGCTGGTGTGTCAGCTGGCTGGTGTGTCAGATGGCTGGTGTGTTAGCTGGCTGGTGTGTCAGCTGGCTGGCGTGTCAGATGGGTGGTGTGTCAGATGGGTGGTGTGTCAGCTGGCTGGTGTGTCAGCTGGCTGTTGTTCCAGCCGGCTGGAGTGTTAGCTGGCTGGTGTGTCAGCTGGCTGGTGTGTTGGCTGGCTGGTGTGTCAGATGGCTGGTGTGTCAGCTGGCTGGTGTGTCATCTAGTGTGTCAGTTGGCTTGTGTGTCAGCAGGTTGGTGTGTCAGCTAGCTAGTGTGTCAGCTGGCTGGTGTGTCATCTAGTGTGCCAGTTGGCTTGTGTGTCAGCGAGGTGGTGTGTCAGCTGACTTTTGTTTCAGCTGACTGGTGTGTTAGTTGGCTGCTGTGTCAGCTGGTTGGTGTGTTAGCTGGCTGGTGTGTTAGCTGGCTGTTTTTGACAGCTGGCTGGTGTGTCAGCTGGCTGTTGTATAAGCTGACTGAGGTGTTATCTGGCCAAGGTGTCAGCTGGCCGAGGTGTAGGCTGGACTGTGTGTCAGCTGGCTGTTGTATAAGCTGACTGAGGTGTTATCTGGCCAAGGTGTCAGCTGGCCGAGGTGTAGGCTGGACTGTGTGTCAGCTGGCTGTTGTATAAGCTGACTCAGGTGTTATCTGGCCAAGGTGTCAGCTGGCCGAGGTGTAGGCTGGACTGTGTGTCAGCTGGCTGAAGTATCAGATTCCTCAGGTGTCAGCCATAAGCTGTGCATCTTTCACTGTGTACACAGACTTGTCTTAATTACATCGAATGACGTCTGTGGCATGCAAAGAGTATATAAACTTTATTCAGTGCATGTACACACTCTTATTAAAAGGCTACCTCCCCAACAAGCCAACCAGATGCTAAGGGTCTGACGATGGGGCCCATCATCAGATCAATATCTAGGCTCAGCCATTGAGGTGGATCTGGCAATTGTGGAGGTGATGTGGTCACCACTCACCTTGTCATTTCCATTTGAGAGCTGGTTGAAGCACGGTGGTCTGCATTATTTAGGCTCTAATTCTGCCTTGATTACCGTGGTGTGCACTAATACCTATTGCTGTACATAGTGTGTATAGTGTACATACTGCTGTTTATACTTGGTGAAAGATAATGTAAGTCAAAGTTTTTGGCTGTGTTTATTTTGCTCCCTTTACACCCAGGATAAAAGGCCTTTTTTGTTCCTGGGTTGTAATATGGGGGCCTATCCGGGAGCTGGAGCTGGACTTAGAGCAGGAGTTGAGCCTAGAGTTGAAGTTCGATCACGAAGTAATCGTAAACAGCTGGCTATCTGGCACTGCATCAGCTTTGCCAACGCTTCAGGAATTTTTGTGTGTCAGACCAGCTATCGTGTGATCATAGGTAACTTGCTATTTTGCATGTAACTTTGTAATTGCTTTGCTAAGGTAATCATTGCTATTATTCTGCAGTTGGTTTTGCTATTGCATGTCAACCTTGCTATTGTATGTGCATAATCTACATTTGGCTTTGTTGGGTGGCAGCCATGCTATCGTGTGGGTATTCTGCAGTTGTACAGTGCATAGCTGAGCGTGTATTGCAAATAGCGTATTACGTATTACGTTGGGGTTAAATGTTGCCTAGACGAGTCTAACGCCTAGTGTCTGCCTACACTTTATTAAACCTTCCTAAGTTTTCTCTACAGCGTTGTTGGCAAATTGCTCGTTCTATTAGCATTGATTACGAACACACTCTCACAGCTGCGCAGCTCCGTACTCTTGTAAGTATCAAACTTCGAGAAGAGGAGATGGCACAGCAGACTTCTCCCTCTACGGGAGCCAGGAATAAAACCCCGATGTTCTCGCAGGAGGAAAATGATACATCAACGGAGCAAAATCGTCAGTTTCGTGCGACAGAGTTGTCTGAAGGTGAATCAGCGGCGTCGGCACTCGAGTTGGCGAAAATCAATCTTGAGCAGACTATGGAACAGAAAGCATTTGCCAAGGAAGAGTTTGATAGGGAAAAAGAAAGAAGGCAGTTTTCTCAAGTTGTAAATGACTTTAGTTTACAAAAAGCAGTACAGCTTGTTCACCGCTTCAGTGAGGCCGAACCAGAGCAATTTTTCGAAAGCTTAGAAAATCAGGCTCGAGCCTTGAGGTGGCTGGAACAGCATTGGGCATCGTTGGTTCATACAGCATTGTTTGGTAAGGCACAGGAATTTACGTCAGTGTTAAATGGCACTGATTTTTCCGATTATTAAGTAGTGAAGACCACAGTGTTGGGAGCATATACATGTATCCCAGCTAAGTATTGGAAAAACTTCAAGTTAGGCAGACGACAGCTTGGTCAATCCCTGGTTGATTTTGTGCGACAGCAGACCAAAGCTTTTACCAGCTGGTATAAAGCAAGTGGTGCTGCTACCTTCGATGATCTTGTGCAGTTTATTCTTGTTGACAACCTGCTGGAGTCTGTGGGACCAGAGGTTAGAGTCTTTCTGCAGGATCGTGACTTAACCACTGCACTGGAGGCAGCCAGGTTGGCTGATACCTTCGAAACTAACCGCTCCTTGTCCGAGCGGTCCCGTCTCTCTTTTCAACAGCCTGGCATGAGCAGAGATCGTCAACCTTGGAGAATGAAGTGCCAGCCGGAGGGAGAACGTCTACGTCAGCCAACTAAGTCACCTGGTGAGCCACGCTTCTCAACTTATGGTCCACCTGGTGAGAAACAAAGTACAGCAGCCAGAGCAGCACAAGTCACGTCACCAGGAAGCTTACGTCGAGAATGTTGTTCAGTTTCGTTGTAATATATCACGTCACTGCACGAATGTTACGTCACGGTATTTAAGACATCAAATATATGATCTGATGTACGTTATGTGTTGTATGTTGCATGTTGTGTGTTGTATGTTGTGTTGGGTGTTGTATGTTGTGTGTTGTATGTTGTGTGTTGTATGTTGTGTGTTGTATGTTGTGTGTTGTGTGTTGTATGTTGTGTGCTGTGTGTTGTATGTTGTGTGTTGTGTGTTGTATGTTGTGTGTTGTGTGTTGTATGTTGTGTGTTGTATGTTGTATGTTGTGTGTTGTATGTTGTGTGTTGTATGTTGTGTGTTGTGTGTTGTATGTTGTGTGTTGTATGTTGTGTGTTGTGTGTTGTATGTTGTGTGTTGTGTGTTGTATGTTGTGTGTTGTGTGTTGTATGTTGTGTGTTGTGTGTTGTATGTTGTGTGTTGTATGTTGTGTGTTGTATGTTGTGTGTTGTGTGTTGTGTCTTGTGTGTTGTATGTTGTGTGTTGTGTGTTGTATGTTGTGTGTTGAATGTTGTATGTTGTGTGTTGTATGTTGTGTGTTGTATGTTGTGTGTTGTGTGTTGTATGTTGTGTGTTGTATGTTTTGTGTTGTGTGTTGTATGTTGTGTGTTGTGTGTTGTATGTTGTGTGTTGTATGTTGTATGTTGTGTGTTGTATGTTTGTGTGTTGTGTGTTGTGTGTTGTGTGTTGTATTTTGGGTTTGTGTGTTTATGTTTTTTTGGTTTTGTATGTTGTGTTTTGTGTGTTGTTGTTGTGTGTTGTTGTTGTATGTTGTGTGTTGTTGTTGTATGTGTGTGTTGTATGTTGTGTTTGTAGTTGTGTGTTGTGTGTTGTATGTTGTGTGTTTTATGTTGTGTGTTGGTGTTGTATTTTTGTGTGTTTTTTGTTGTTTTTTGTGGTTGTGTGTTGTATGTTGTGTTTTTGTTGTTGTTGTTGGTGTTGTATGTTGTGTGTTGATTTTGTGTGTTGTGTTTGTGTGTTGTGTTTGTATTTGTGTGTTGGGGGGTGTATTTTGTGTTGTATGTTGTAGTTTTTTTTGTAGTTGTGTGTTGAAATGTTGGTGTTGTGTGTTGTTTTGTTGTTGTATGTTGTGTGTTGGGGTTTTGTATTTTGTGGGTGTTTGTGTTTTTTGTGTTTGTATGTTGTTTGTTGTGTGTTGATTTTGTTTTGTGTTTTTGTATGTTTGTTTTGTATGTTTGGTTTTGTGTGTTGTTTTTGGGGTGTTGTTGTTGTTGTTGTGTTGTATTTTGTATGTTGGTGTTGTATTTGTGTGTTGTGTTTGTGTGTTGTGTGTTGTAGTTGTGTGTTGTGTGTTGTATGTTGTGTTTTTGTTGTTTGTTTTTGTTGTGTGTTGTATATTGGTGTTGTGTGTTGTAGTTGTGTGTTGTGTGTTGTATTTTTGGTGTTGTAGTTGTATGTTGGTGTTTTTTTGTGTTTGTATGTTGTTTGTTGTGTTTTGATTTGTTGTTGTATGTTGTAGTTGGTGTGGGGGTTGTTGGTGTTGTGTTTGATGGGTGTTTTGTGTTGTTGTTGTGTTTGTGTGTTGTGTGTTGTAGTGGTGTGTTGTAGTTGGGGTTTGTTTTTGTGTTTTGTATATTGTGTTTTGTGGTTGTGTGTTGTGTGTTGTGTGTTGTTTTTGTATTTGGGTTGTATGTTGGGGGTTTGTATGTTGGTGTTGGTTTGTTTTTGGGGTTTGTGTGTTGTGTGTTGTGTGTTGTGTGTTGTATGTTGTGGTTGTATTTTTGTTGTTGTATGTTGTGTGTTGTGTGTTGTTTTATTTGTTTTTGTATTTGTGTTTTGTGGTTGTGTTTTTGTATGTTGTATTTTTGTGTTTTGTTGTTGTGTTTGTGTGTTGGTGTTGTGGGGTATGTTTGTGTTGATTTGTGTGTTGTGTGTTGTGTGTTGTTGTTGTTGTTGTGTGTTGTGTTTTGTTGTTGGGTTGTGTGTTGTGTTTGTATGTTGGTGTTGTATGTTTGTGTGTTTTTTTGTGTTTGTATGTTGTGTTTTTGGGGTTTTGTTGTTGTGTGTTGTGTGTTTTTGGGTTGTGTTTGTGGTTGTTGTTGTATGTTTTATTTTTGGGGGTTATGTTGTGTGTTGGTGTTGTTGTTGATGTTTATGTTTGTTTTTGTGTGTTGTGTTTTGGTGTTGTGTGTTTTATTTTGTGTGTTGGGGTTTTTTTGTTGTATGTTGTATTTGTATGTTTGGTTGTATGTTTTTGTGTTTGTGTTGGGTTTTGTAGTTTTTTGTTTTGTATGTTGTATGTTGGGGTTTTTGTTGTTGTGTTTTTGTGTGTTGGTGTTGTTGTTGTGTTTGGTTTGTGGTGTTTTTTGTTGTGTGTTGTGTTTTGTATTTTGTGTTGTTGTTGTATGTTGTTGTGTTTGGGGGTTTGTATGTTGTGTTTTGTATGTTTATGTTGTGTGTTGCATGTTTTTAAGTTGTTGTGTGTTGTTGTTTATTTGTGTGTTGCATGTTGTTTTTGGGTTTGTGTTGTATGTTTATTTGTTTGTTGCATGCTGTGTGTTGTATGTTTATGTTGTGTTTTGTGTTGTATTTTGGTTGTTGCAGTTGTATGTTATGTGTTGCTTCTGTGTGCTCTTGTTTTTTGTTGTTGTTGTGTGTTTTGTTGTGTTTCTTTTTGTATTTGTTGTTGATGTTGTGCTTTGTTTTTGTATGGTGTGGTTCTTGTTGTGTTTTGTAGTTGAAATGTTGTATGGTGTTGATGTGGTATGTTGTGTGTTGCATGTTGTATGTTAGATTTTGTATGTTGTGTGTTGGTTGTTTTGCATTTTGGTTTGAATGTTGCATTTGTTGTGTTAGTTGTGTGTTGAATGTTGATTTGTGTGTTTGTGTTTGCATTTGGTGTTGTGTTTGTGTTGTATGTTGTATTTGTATGTTGTATTTGTAGTTTTTTTTGTGTGTTGTGTTTGAAGTTGTTGTTGCTGTTGTATTTTGGTGTGTTGATGTTTGATGTTGTATTTGTGTGTTGTGTGTTGCATGTTGTGCTTTAATTTTTGTGTTTTTGTATTTTGTATGTTGTAGTTGTTTGTTTATGTTGTGTGTTGGTGTTAAAGTTGTTGTTGTTTTTTGGGGTTGGTTTGCATGTTGTTTGTTAAATTTTTGTGTGTTTTTTTTGTGTTGTATTTTTTATTTTTGTCGTTTGTTTGTTTTGTTGTTGTGTTTTTTTAGATGTGTGTTATGTATTGTATTGTGTTTTTATGTTTTTGTTGTTGTGGTTTGTTTGTATTTTTTGGGTGTTATGTGTTGTATTTGTGTGTTTTTGTTTGCATGTTGGTGTTATTGTTGCATTTTTGGTTTTTATGTTTGTATGTTGTTTTTTGGGTTTTGTATGTTGTACGTTTTGTTGTTGTGTTTTGTGTTTTGTTTTGTGTGTTTATTTGTGCGTGTATGTTGTGTGTTGTTTTTGGGGTTGTTGTATTTTTTGTGGTTTTGTGTTGTATGTTGTGTGTTATGTGTTTGTTTTGTCGTTGTATGGTGTTTGTATGTTTGGTTTGTTTTGTATTTGGTTTTTTGAAATTTTTGTTTTAAAGTGTTGTATGTTGACGTTTTTGTTGGTGTTGCTTTTTGTGTTTATGTTGTGTTTTGTGTTGTATTTTGTGCGTTGTATGTTGTTGGTATGTTGTGTGTTGTATGTTGTGTTTGTTGGTTGTATGTTGTGCGTTGTATGTTGTGTGTTGTTTTTGGGTGTGTTGTATGTTGTGTGTTATGTGTTGTATGTTGTACGTTGTATGTTGTCGTTGTGTTGTGTGTTGTATGTTGTGTGTTGTATGTTGTGTGTTATGGGGGTGTATGTTGTGCGTTGTTTGTTGTGTGTTGTATGTTGTGTGTTGTTTATGTTGTGTGTTATGTGTTTATGTTGCGTTGTATGTTGTGTTTTGTATGTTGTGTGTTGTAGGGTTGCGTGTTGTATGTTGTGTGTTGTATTTGTTGTTGTGTGTTGTAGGGTTGTATGTTGTGTGTTGTGTGTTGTATGTTGTGGGTTGTGTTTTGTATGTTGTGTGTTGCGTGTCGTTATGTTGTATTTTTGTGCGTTGTATGTTGTATGTTGTATGTTTTGTTGGATGTTTGTGTGTTGTATGTTGTATGTTGTGTGTTGTTGTTTTGTTTTTTTGTTGTATATGTATGTTGGGGTGTTGTATGTTTTGTTGTATGGTTGTGTGTTGTATGTTGTATGTTGTGCGTTGTATGTTGTGTGTTGTACGTTGTATTTGTGTGTTATGTTTGTGTTGTATGTTGTATGTTGTATGTTGTGTGTTGTACGTTGTGTTTTGTATGTTGGTGTGTTTTTATGTTGTATGTTGTGTATTGTGTTTGTTGCATGGTGTGTGTTGTATGTTGTGTGTTGTTGTTGTATGTTGTATGTTGTATGTTGTATGTTGTGTGTTGTATGTTGTATGTTGTATGTGTTGTTGTGTTTGTGGTTGTATGTTGATTTGTTGTTTGTTTTGTGTTGTTTTGTTATGTTGTATGTTGTGTGTTGTGTGTTGTATGTTGTGTATTGTTGTTGTGTTGTATGTTGTATGTTTGTGTGTTTCATTTTGTTGTGTGTTGTAGTTGTGTGTTGTGCGTTGTATGTTGTGTGTTGATGTTGTATGTGTTGTTTGATGTTGTTATGTTTTTGTGTTTGTGTGTTTGTTTTGTTGTATGTTGTTTGTTGTGTGTTGTATGTTGTATGTTGTGTGTTGTGTGTTGTGTGTTGTATGTTGTGTGTTGTATGTTGTATGTTGTATGTTGTGTGTTAGTTGTGTGTGTATGTTGTATGTTGTGTGTTGTGTGTTGTAGGTGTATGTTGTATATTGTGTGTTGTGTGTTGTATGTTGTATGTTGTGTATGTTGTGTGTGTTGTGTGTATGTTGTGTGTTGTGTTGTATGTTGTATGTTGTGTGTTGTATGTTGTATGTTGTGTGTTGTGTGTTGTTGTGTTGTGTGTTGTATGTTGTATGTTGTGTGTTGTATGTTTGTTATGTTGTGTGTTTATATGTTGTGTGTTGTATGTTGTATATTGTGTGTGTTGTGTGTTGTTATGTTGTATGTTGTTATGTTGTGTGTTGTGTGTTGTATGTTGTGTGTTGTATGTTGTATGTTGTGTGTGTTGATGTTGTATGTTGTGTGTTGTGTGCTGTGTGTTGTATGTTGTATGTTGATGTGTGTGTGTGTTGTATGTTGTATGTTGTATGATTGTGTGTTGTGTGTTGTATGTTGTATGTTGTGTGTTGTATGTTGTATGTTGTATGTTGTGTGTGTATGTTGTATGTTGTATGTTGTGTGTTGTGTGTTGTATGTTGTTGTATGTGTGTTGTGTGTTGTATGTTGTATGTTGTATGTTGTATGTATGTTGTGTTGTATGTTGTATGTTGTATGTTGTGTGTTGTATGTTGTATGTTGTATGTTGTGTGTTGTATGTTGTATGTTGTATGTTGTATGTTGTGTGTTGTGTGTTGTATGTTGTATGTTGTGTGTTGTATGTTGTATGATGTATGTTGTGTGTTGTGTGTTTTTGTATGTTGTATGTTGTATGTTGTATGTTGTGTGTTGTGTGTTGTATGTTGTATGTGTGTGTTGTTGTGTGTTGTATGTTGTATGGTTGTATGTTGTATGTTGTGTGTTGTATGTTGTATGTTGTATGTTGTGTGTTGTATGTTGTATGTTGTATGTTGTGTGTTGTATGTTGTATGTTGTATGTTGTGTGTTGCATGTTGTATGTTGTGTGTTGTATGTTGTTATGTTGTATGTTGTATGTTGTATGTTGTGTGTTGTATGTTGTATGTTGTTATGTTGTGTGTTGCATGTTGTATGTTGTATGTTGTGTGTTGTGTGTTGTATGTTGTATGTTGTATGTTGTGTGTTGCATGTTGTATGTTGTGTGTTGTATGTTGTATGTTGTATGTTGTGTGTTGTATGTTGTATGTTGTGTGTTGTATGTTGTATGTTGTATGTTGTGTGTTGTATGTTGTATGTTGTATGTTGTGTGTTGTGTGTTGTATGTTTGTATGTTGTATGTTGTGTGTTGTATGTTGTATGTTGTGTGTTGTGTGTTGTATGTTGTATGTTGTATGTTGTGTGTTGTGTGTTGTGTGTTGTATGTTGTGTGTTGTATGTTGTATGTTGTATGTTGTGTGTTGTGTGTTGTATGTTGTATGTTGTATGTTGTATGTTGTGTGTTGTGTGTTGTATGTTGTGTGTTGTGTGTTGTATGTTGTATGTTGTATGTTGTATGTTGTGTGTTGTATGTTGTATGTTTATGTTGTATGTTGGTTGTGTGTGTGTTGTTGTATGTTGTATGTTGTTGTTGTATGTTGTGTGTTGTGTGTTGTATGTTGTATGTTGTGTGTTGTGTGTTGTATGTTGTATGTTGTGTGTTGTATGTTGTGTGTTGTGTGTTGCATGTTGTATGTTGTGTGTTGTGTGTTGCATGTTGTATGTTGTGTGTGTTGTGTGTTGTATGTTGTATGTTGTATGTTGTATGTTGTATGTTGTATGTTGTATGTTGTGTGTTGTGTGTTGTATGTTGTATGTTGTATGTTTTGTGTTGTATGTTGCATGTTGTTTGTTTTATGTTGTGTGTTGTTGTGTATGTTGTATGTTGTGTGTTGTATGTTTGTATGTTGTATATTGTATGTTGTGTGTTGTGTGTTGTATGTTGTATGTTGCATGTTTTGTGTTATATGTTGTATGTTTTATGGTTGTGTGTTGTATGTTGTGTGTTGTATGTTGTATGTTTGTATATTGTGTGTTGTGTGTTGTGTGTTGTATGTTGTATGTTGCTTGTTTTGTGTTATATGTTGTGTGTTGTATGTTGTGTGTTGTATGTTGTATGTTGTATGTTGTATATTGTGTGTTGTGTGTTGTGTAATATGATATATGGCACCAAAACATCATAATGGTACCATGACGGTGTTATGGTACCATAACAACATCATGGTACCATAACACCATCATGGTACCTTAATACCATAATGGTACCATAACTTCACCACGGTAATACAACACTATTATGGTAACATAACACGATTAAGGTACCGCAACACCTTTATGGTACCATAACACCATCATGGTAAATAACACCATCATGGTCCATAGCAACATCATGGCACCATAACACCATCATGGTACCATAACACCATCATAGGCCAAAAGACCATCATTGACCATAACACCATCATGGTCCATAACACCGCCATGGTACCATAACACCCTCATGGACCTTAACACCATTATCGTCCATAAAACCGTCATGGAACCATAACACCATCATTGTACCAATAGACCTTCATGGTCCGTAACACCAACATGGTACCACACCATGATCATGATACCATAACACCATCAGGTAAAATAACTCCATCACGGTAATATAACGCCATCATGGTACCATAACACCATCATGGTCCATAACACTATCATGGTACCTTAATACCATCATGGTACCATAACTCCACGGTGATATAAAACTTTCATGGTACCATAACACCATCATTGTCCATAACCTCATCACTGTCCATAATACTGTCATGGTACCATAACACGATTAAGGTTCCACAACACCATCATGGTACCATAACACCGTCATTGAATCATAACACCATCATGGTAGACAACACCATCATGGAACCATAACACCATCATGTTCCATAACACAGTCATGGTACCATAACACCGTCATGGACCATACCACAACCATGGTCAATAACACCATCATGGAACTATAACACCATCATGGTATATAACACCATCATGATCCATAACACAATCATGGCACCATAACACCATCATGGTACCATAACGCCATCATGGTCCATAACACCATCATTGTACCATAACACCATCCTGGTACCATAACACAATCATGGTTCATAACATAAAAATGGTAACACTACATCATCATGGTACCATAACACAATCATGGAACATAACACCATCATGGTAACATAATACCATCATGGTACCGTAATGCCTCCATCGTACCATAAAGCCATAATATTATTATAACACGATTATGGTAACATAACACCATCATGGTACCATAACAGCATCATGGTCCATAAAACTATTATGGACCATAACACAATCGTGGTCAATAACAAAATTATGGTACCATAAATCATCATGGAACCATAACACCATCATGGTCCATAACACCGTTGTGGTACCATAACACCACAATTGTGTATTACAACCCAGGATTCCAAATGGCCTGTTACCCCGGGTGTAATGGGAGCAAAATAAACACAGCAGAAAAAATTTAGACTTATATTATCCTTCACCAATTTAGAACAGCAATATGTACACTATGTACAGTGATAAGTATAGTGCACTCCACGGTAAGCAAGGCAGAAATAGAAGCCACAAGATAGCAGACCGTGCTTCAACCAGCTCTAGAATGGGAATGACAAGGGCAGACAGGAGAGTGGTACCCACATAACCTCTGCAATTGCCAGAACCACCTTCTTATTGGCTAGAACCTGGTCACTAGTTGAACGACGGGGCCCCATCATCAACTCTTAGCAACCTGGTTCGCTGGTTGGGGGAGATAGCCTGTAAATGAGGGTGTGTACGTGCGCCGAATAAAGGTTACGTACTCTTTGTGTGCCACAACTCCACCCCGAGAAGGCTCAGGATTAGGATTAGGCTGCCACCTCCCAGTGGTAACCGTGCCGCCATGGCACAAAATAATGGGACCGCCTTTCCTCTCCACCATCCAACTCTTAGATAGAGCTCAGCTTTTCTCGTGACAAAAAGCCAAACCCTAAACTTAGAGTGAGACAGCAGTCAGACAGGCTAGCATAGGTCCAAGATACAGGCGGACGGTAGCCCGCATCCCCTCACTAAAAAAAAACCCACACCAGGGGATAAAAAAAAAGAGCTTGAAAAGGGGTTACCACAAATAATATAACATCCTAACCTAAATAAAAAAATATTAGACTCTAGATAAAGAGTCTGCCAACACATTTTCTTTGCCGGCAATATATTTAATGGAAATATTATAGGGCTGCAGCCTTAGTGTCCAGCGCATAAGCCTTGTGTTGTGGTTCTTCATGGCTTGGAGATATACTAGAGATTATCACTGTAGACTGTGACCTCCGGCGATGTCTGGCCACATAAACACGAAATGCTTCCAAAGCAATTACCACGCGAGGGCTCTTTTCAATGGTAGAATAAGCCTCTGATGTGGCTGGAAACTTGGCTGAAAAGTAACTAACAGGTGCAGCCCTTGTTTCTCCGCTTTGTAACAGTAGCTGCCCCCACCCCCAGACTCACATGCACAACCGTAATGAAAATAGTTTGGATAGTCAGGAGACAAGAGAATGGGTGCAGACACAATATTCTTTGCTTTATTAAAGCAGTGGTTACAGTCTGAGGTCCCAATAAAGGAACTTATGACTGTAAGAGAGTAAAGGCTACAATATCTAGAAATTCTTACAGATTCTTCTGTAAAATCTATCATTGCCTGAAAACTTGAAGAGATTTCCTATCATAGGATCCTGGAATAATCTTAATAGCAAGAACTTAGCAAGTTTAGAGCAACTTACCAGCTACCTACCTTCATGGCCTAGAAAGTGATATGGGCCTGGCCAAAGGAAGATTTAGATAAATTAACTCTTAAATGGGAACTCTTAAAGACTCAAAAATAGCCTTAAGTCCTAGTAGGGATGATCCCAAGATCAGACACCACAACAATTAGCATCTAGGTACGCTGCCGTGCCTCAAGTCCTTTAATAGCCAGATGGATAAGTTTTCTGGAATAATGAGAGGGAATTTTCATTCCTAAAGGGGGTACTTTATTGATAATACCTCCTGGAATACGAACAAGAGATCCTTTCGCCTATCTGTCAAAGGTACCGGATAGGTAACCTTAGAGATCTACCTTGACACCAAGTACCTTACCCACAAAGTCAATTACGTCATCCAGACAGAAAGGGTAAAAGCATCTTAATTGTGACCTCATTCACCTTACGTTGCTGTACACATACGAAACCCTCCATCACCTTCTTCTCAAGATCACGGGAAGCCCATGGACTAGAGACTCCTCCACTATACCATGCTTTAAACAAAATATTCTACTTCCTGCTAAGTTGCCTTTGCTTTTCCAGGCTTATCTCTGTAGGGGAGATTTAAATTGGTTTAGTATTTCCCACAGCTACACAATGGTAACCTAACTACATTTTTTCGGGCACATTCCGAAAAATATAGGATATGACTGTAAAGCTCAGTTAAATTTGTTCTGTGTTGGCATTTCAGATAATCCCTCCATTAAAGCTATCACTTGAGGAGGACAGAATTTGAAAGTTTAACATTAATTTCAGAAATTGAGTGCAAAGAGTCAGAGTGTCCTCAGAGGTAAGAGGACAGAGTCATTACTGGGACTTATCTGGTTGAAAAGATTTAATTGATTAATGTGTAAGTTTTAGTTTTTGAGTCTTGTCAAGGACTACCACATAATTTACATCAGTTAATCTCTACTTCCAATCTGCATAGTCCCTAAATCTAGCTTTCAAAGTTGTGGCCAGGTATATTCCTGCACCAACACCTTTCTCCTGATGAAGACGGAATTGTGCACTTCTTCCATACCCTGTTTCAATCTTCAATCTTACTTTGAGCTCATTTAGTTTAGCCGTGGCTACTGACGACGTGCCACCTGCAACCTTGATACGTGTAGATATTGAAGCTAAACGTCTCCTCCCATCCAATCCTTCTTTGATCACACCTACAGAAGAGGACCTCGACATGTCCCAAAGATCCGTTCTCAAACTGACTATACCCATATACTCTTTCAAATCTTGCACCGTCTCTCCGTACTGAAACACAACAAAGGTAGTGCTTATCCCATCTGTAGGAAAGTGCTTGCAAAAAGTTCTCCATCATTGTTTTTAACGCTTTGATGAATCTTTCCAAGCCCTTGGGACTGAGATGATAGCAGTGGATAAGTTGTGATTATCCTAAGCTAGTTAATACTTCCCAAATGCTTTGCAGTGAATTAGTACCTTAGCACTTTAATAGTTTTTAGGAATGCTAAACAGAAATGGAATTTTGTTAAAGCTTTGAGATTAGCTTTATATTAATACTACGCATGGAATTGCTTCAGTATCTGTACTTTAATCCCTAATCGTAAATAAATACTGATTTCCAGACTTTGACACCTAGTAGTGGACCACACAATTCTATAATTAAATCTGCCAAAGGTTCTCCATCAGCAGTATAGTAGAGGTGCAGGTTTAATGAATGTCCAGGTTTTCCAACTTGCTGACATTCTCGCAACACCTAATATGATTCTCACATCTTTCTTTAATTTTGGCCAATAAAATCTTTTGGATTCTAATACAATGTTTTTTGCAATTCCTAATGACCTAGTAATGATGTATTATGAGCTATATTTAATATTTGAGTCTATACTTTGTTGGAACTACTAACCTGTTAAACAATTGCCGGCCGGCATCTCCTACCAGTCCTCATGCAGATCAAATAATCGTTTTAAACTCAAACTTGACCGGATGACCCAAAAGGATTACCCATGCTGCCTGAAAAGCGAATTTTAAAGAGGTCCTTTCGTTGTTCCTCCCGAAGGACAGTCCCTCGCCATGGAAACAAGACACTGGCAAACCTCAACCTGGCATAGGAAGAGGCTTGATCGGTCTGTTTCACAAAAGATTTACGACTCCGCCCGTGTGCTCATAAAACAACGGGCTACTTCCGATAGCGGAGTCGTCCAAGATAGTCAACAGTCGCACTCATCTTCACTCCAGACAACCCTTGGATGTAGCCCCGAGTTATGGCCCAACCACCGGAGAAGAATTCTCTTATAGTTCAGACAGCACAAACATAGTAACTGTTATTACCCAGTAATAACATGCATCTTTCTTGGGAAATCCTTTTGAACACCTACAGTAAGTACCCAGTGAAAATATTTGCACTGAACATAAATTTTAGCAACAGGGACAGAATAAAGCTCCTCCAAATCTTCCAATAAAACAGAGAATTCAAAGGAAGTATTCTCTGAAAGGGGTAATATTTCCTTTCTCTTACATGTGAGCAATATCTCATAATCCTAAGTCTTTACTTCAGTTGTTTTCTGATTTTCCTGAAGGGAAATAAGACTCTTGCAATAATCAGGCCATAAACCTTTTTCTACATCTCTAGGACATGTTACTAGATATTAGCGATTTCCAATGGGTAGGGGTTTTGGGCAGTTGACGATTGACCTACTTTAACAGAGAAGCAACACAGCTTGCCCTTTACTCCCTGCTGATGTTGCAAATGGTTCGTTCTGGCCTGGGTCTCTCTGGATACTGTTAGTCGAGATGCACCATGATAGTTTTGCCTCCCAGGTGGACAAATTGAGAACGTGCTTCACCAGGTGACTTAAGTTGGCTGACGTAGACGTTTATCCCTCCGCTGCACTTCATTCTCCAAGTTGACGATCTCGCTCATCCAGGCTGTTGAAAAGAGAGCAGGCCGCTCGGGCAAGGGCGTTAGTTTCGAAGGTATCACCAACCAGCCTTCCTCCAATGCCAGTGGTTAAGTCACGATCCTGCTGAAAGACTCGAACCTCTGGTCCACAACCTCCAGCAGGTATCAATCAGACTAAGCAGTACCGCTCCTCAAAGGTAGAGACACCACTTGCTTTATTACCACTGGTAAAAGCTTTGTTTGCTTCTCACTAAGTCCACTAGATTGGGCCAAACTGATTGTCTGCCCAGCTTAAATTTTTTTTTATATTTGTCTGGGATACACGTATGGCTCCCAACACTGTGGACTTCACTACTTGATAATCAGAAAATTCACGTCATTTATACTGCACTATATTCCTGTGCCCATACCCAATAATGCTGTATGAACCAAGATTGCCCCTACTGTTCCCGGCCACCTCAAGCTCACCTGATTTCGAAGCTTTCGAAAATTGTCCTGGTTCGGCCTCGTTGAAAGCGACAAGTTGTATCAGCTTTTTTGAAACTGAAATCATTTACAGAATGCGAAAACTGGCCTCCTTTCTCTTCCCTATCAAATTCTTCCCTTGTGAATGCTCTCTGTTCCATAGTTTGGCTCAAGATTTGGTTTTTGCCAGCTCAAAGCCCAACACCTGATTGGTGGATTCACCTTGAACAACCCAGCTGCACTAATACTGACCATTTTGCTCCGAGGTGTATCCATTTCCTCCTGCAGAACATATGAGTTTTTGCCCTAGCTCCCGTAGAGGAGAGTCGATGGCCATCTCTTCTTCTATAATTTTGTCAGCAATCATGAACGCATTGTTGGCAGCTGTGAGAGTGCGTTGTATTTAATACCAATAACGAGCCAATTTGGCCAACAACCTGTAAGACAATTAGTAGGTTATGCAAAGTATATGCCGACACCATAACGTCTGACTTGTCTAGGTGCAATAATTTATTCGCATAGCACAGTACGATTGCAGTAAATACCCCAATGTAACACTTAATTTGCAGGACATAAACGCATTAGCAATCACAGTACTATTTGCAAATACCATACAACAAAGCCGTTGCAAAATTCTCCAACACACATACCGAACAGCTATAACAACTGACACGGCAAAATTTGTAAAGCCAATGCCAGACAGCACCCTGTTCTAGAAGATTGACCTTGCGAAGCGAGCCCACCGAACAAGCTAGTAGCGAGCTGTTGAAACGATCACACAATAGCTAAGGCAGACCATAACAGTACTGACACACAAAATTTGTAAAAGCGTAGCAAAGCTAATCAATCCAGACAGCAACTGCACAATGGTCCTGCTACGAGCTCACCCTAAGCTCAACGTTTCTCTAAGTCCAGCTCCAACTCCCGGACCAGGCCCCCATATTACAACCCAGGAATCCAAAAGGCCTGTTACCCCCGGGTGTATGATGCAAAATAAACACAGCAGAAAAGTTAGACTATATTTGATCCTTCACCAATTTAGAACAGCAATAGTACACTATGTACATGATAAGTATATGCACTCCACGGTAAGCAAGGCAGAAATAGAGCCACAAGATACAAACCGTGCTTCAACCACTCTAGAATGGAATGAACAATGGCAACAGGAAGGGAGTAGCCCACATAACCTCTGCGATTGCCAAAACATCTTCTATTGCTAGACCTGTCACTAGTTTGAACGACGGGCCCCATTACAACTCTTAAGCATCCTGTTCGCTGGTAGGGGAGATACCTTTTAAATAAGGGTGGTACAGCGCCGAATAAAGGTTACTACTCTTTTGCAACCCACATTGTGCCATATACCTACGTCAACGGATACCATAACACGTCATGGTACCAATCAACCACATGGTATCAGAAAACCATCATGTACCAATAACACTAACATGGTACCATAACACCATCTGGGTGACATGAACGCCATCATGGTACCATAACACCATCTTATTACCATACACCATCATGGTACCATAATAATCATTATGGTTCAATAACATATCAAGAACAAAAACCATCATGTACCATAACATCATCATTAGACTCATCACACGATTAAGGTACCATAACAACATATGGTATCATAACCTCCATGGTATCGTTACACCATCATGGTTTCCATAACACCATCGGGTACCATAACGACATCATGTCCATAACTCCATCATGGTCCATAACACTGTCATGGTACCATAACACTCTCATGGTACCATAACACCATCATGGTCCCTAACACCATCATGGTACCATAACACTATCATGGTACCATAATACCATCATGGACCATAACAACATTATGTACCATAACACCATAATCTTACCACAACTCCATCATGGTACCATAACACAATCATGGTACTTCAACACCATCAGGGTACCAGAACACCATCATGGTACGATAACACAATCATGGTACCATAACACCATCGTGGTACCATAACACCGTCATGGTCCCATAACATTATCATGGTTCCATAACACCATCATAGAACCATAACACCTTTATGGTATCGTATAACCATGATGGTACGATAACACAATCATGGTACCAAAAGACCATCGTGGTATCATAACTCCGTCATGGTACCATAACACCATCATGGTACTGTAACACCGTCATGGTATGATAACACCATCATGGTACCACAACACCATCGCGTGTGCACAATACCATGATGGTACCATAACACCGTAGTACCACAACATCATCACGGTACCATAACACCGTATTACCACAACACCATCATGGTACCATAACACCTTAGTACCACAACACCATCATGGTACCGTAACACCGTAGTACTACAACACCATCATGGTACCATAACACCATCATGGTACCATAACATTATCGCAGTACCATAACACTATCATAGTACCACAACACCATCATGGTACCACAACACCTTTATAGTGCCATAATACTATCATAGTACCACAACACCATCATGGTACCATAACACCATCATGGTTCCATAACACCATTATGGTACCATAACACCATCATGGCTCCATAACACCATCATGGTACCACAACACCATCATGGTACCATAACACCATCATGGTTCCATAACACCATCATGGTATCTTAACGCCATCATAGCACCATAACACCATCATGGAACCATAACACCATCATGATACCATAACACCATCATAGCACCATAACACCATTAAGGAACCATAACACCATCGTGGTACCATAACACCATCATGGTACCATAACACCATCATGGTACCATAACACCATCATGGTACCATAACACCATCATAGCACCATAACACCATTATGGAACCATAACACCATCGTGGTTCCATAACACCGTCATGGTACATAACACCATCATAGCACCATAACACCATCATGGAACCATAACACCATCATGGTACCATAACACCATCATAGCACCATAACACCATTATGGAACCATAACACCATCATGGTACCTTAACGCCATCATAGCACCATAACACGATCATGGTATCATAACACTATCATGGTACCATAACACCATCATGGTACAGTAACACGATCATGGTATCATAACACCATCATTGTACCATAACACCATCATAACACCATAACACCTTCATGGTACCGTAACACCGTCATGATACATTAATACCGTCATGGTACTATAACACCATAATGGTACCAGCACAATCATGGGGTTCTTAACACCCCTATGGTTTTGTCTATGACACCATCATGGCCCTTTCCATGGTACCAACATGGTCGCAACACCATCGTAATCCTGCGCATGGCAACACCGTGGTCCCAGTACCATCATGGTTCTGCCCATGGCATGAACATGGTCCCAGTACCATCATGGTTCTTCCCATGGCATGAGCATGGTCCCAGTACCATCATGGTTCTTCCCATGGCATGAGCATGGTCCCAGTACCATCATGGTTCTTCCCATGGCATGAGCATGGTCCCAGTACCATCATGGTTCTGCCCATGGCATCAGCATGTTGTCAGCAACATCAAATTCCTTCCCATGGCACCAGCATGGTCGGAACACCATCATGGTCCTGCCCATGGTGCCAGCATGGTCCCGAAACCACCATGGTCGCGCCCATTGGCACCAGCATGGTCCAAGTACAATAATGGTTCTGCCCATGGCAACAGCATGGTCCCAACACCATCATGGGGCTATGGCACCATCATGGGGTATATCACACTGAGCAGGGGCATCAAGGGGCAAGATCGTGCCCACTTAACATGTAAATTGCCCTGGCTGGAAGCTTGCCC
Organism: Cherax quadricarinatus; assembly: GCF_026875155.1. Taxonomy (NCBI): domain Eukaryota; kingdom Metazoa; phylum Arthropoda; class Malacostraca; order Decapoda; family Parastacidae; genus Cherax; species Cherax quadricarinatus. The sequence continues at coordinate 28,439,367 of NC_069471.1, read as the reverse complement.
TGAGTGGTCAGACTGACCACTGGAAATCATAGTGCTTGCCCATGGTCGTGAGGGCCCTGAGGGGCACGGTCCTACCCACATGCCCATGTTGCCCCTAGGTGACACGATATAGCACCCAGGCGTGATGTGCTGCTGGGCATGTGTGTGTGTGTGTGTGTGTGTGTGTGTGTGTGTGTGTGTGGTGTGTGTGTGGTGTGTGTGTGTGTGTGTGTGTGTGTGTGTGTGTGTGTGTGTGTGTGTGTGTGTGTGTGTGTGTGTGTGTGTGTGTGTGTGTGTGTGTGTGTGTGTGTGTGTGTTGTGTGTGTGTGTGTGTGTGTGTGTGTGTGTATGTGTGTGTGTGTGTGTGTGTGTGTGTGTGTGTGTGTGTGTGTGTGTGTGTGTGTGTGTGTGTGTACTCACCTATTTGTGGTTGCAGGGGTCGAGTCTTAGCTCCTGGCCCCGCCTCTTCACCGGTTGCTACTGGGCCCTCTCTCTCCCCGTTCCATGAGCTTTATCAAACCTCGTCTTAAAACGGTGTATGGTTCCTGCCTCCACTACGTCATTTTCTAGGCTATTCCACTGCCTTACAACTCTATGACTGAAGAAATACTTCCTACTATCTCTCTGACTCATTTGTGTCTTCAACTTCCAATTGTAGCCTCTTGTTTCTGTGTCCCCTCCTGGAACATCCTGTCTTTGTCCACCTTGTCTATTCCACGCAGTATTTTATATGTCGTTATCATGTTCCCCTGACCCTCCTGTCCTCCAGTGTCGTCAGGCCGATTTCCCTTAATCTTTCTTCATAGGACATTCCCCTTAGCTCTGGAACTAACCTTGTCGCAAACCTTTGTACTTTCTCTAGTTTCTTGACGTGCTTTATCAAGTGCGGGTTCCAAACAGGTGCTGCATACTCCAGTATGGGCCTGACATACACGGTGTACAGTGTCTTGAATGATTCCTTACTAAGGTATCGGAATGCTGTTCTCAGGTTTGCCAGGCGCCCATATGCTGCAGCAGTTATCTGATTGATGTGTGCTTCCGGAGACATGCTCGGTGTTATACTCACCCCAACATCTTTCTCCTTGAGTGAGGTTTGCAGTCTTTGGCCACCTAGCCTATACTCTGTCTGTGGTCTTCTGTGCCCTTCCCCTATCTTCATGACTTTGCATTTGGCAGGATTAAATTCGAGAAGCCATTTTGCTGGACCAGGTGTCCAGTCTGTCCAGGTCTCTTTGAAGTCCTGCCTGGTCCTTATCAGATTTAATTCTCCTCATTAACTTCACATCATCTGCAAACAGGGACACTTCTGAGTCTAACCCTTCCGTCATGTCGTTCACATATACCAAAAATAGCACTGGTCCTAGGACCGACCCCTGTGGGACCCCGCTCGTCACAGGTGCCCACTGTGATACATCATTACGTACCATGACTCGTTGTGTGTGTGTGTGTGTGTGTGTGTGTGTGTGTGTGTGGTGTGTGTGTGTGTGTGTGTGTGTGTGTGTATGTGTGTGTGTGTGTGTGTGTGTGTGTGTGTGTGTGTTTGTGTGTGTGTATGTATGTGTGTGTGTGTGTGTGAGTGTGTGTGTAAGTGTATGCATGCATGTGTGTGCACTCACCTATTTGTGGCTGCAGAGGTCCAGTCCTAGCTCCTGGCCCCGCCTCTTCACTGGTTGCTACTGGGCCCTCTCTCACCCTTCTCCATGAGCTTTATCATACCTCGTCTTAAAACTATGTATGGTTCCCGCCTCCACTACGTCACTTTCTAGGCTATTCCACTTCCTGACTACTCTGTGACGGAAGAAATACTTCCTAACATCCCTGTGATTCATCTGTGTCTTCAACTTCCAATTGTGTCCCCTTGTTACTGTGTCCAATCTCTGGAACATCCTGTCTTTGTCCACCTTGTCGATACCTCTCAGTATTTAATATGTTGTTATCATATCCCCTCTATCTCTCCTGTCCTCCAGTGTCGCAGGTCAAGTTCCTTAACCTCTCCTCGTAGGACATACCTCTAAGCACTGGAACTAGTCTTGTTGCAAACCTTTGCACTTTCTCTAGTTTCTTTACGTGCTTGGCTAGGTGTGGGTTCCAAACTGGTGCCGCATACTCCAATATGGGCCTAACGTACACGGTGTACATGGTCCTGAACGATTCTTTATTAAGATGTCGGAATGCTGTTCTGAGAGGAATCAATAAGGTGGACAGAGACAGGATGTTCCAGAGATAGGGCACAGCAACAAGGGGACACAGTTGGAAATTGAAGACACAGATGAATCACAGGGATGTTAGGAAGTATTTCTTCAGCCACAGAGTAGTCAGGAAGTGGAATAGTTTGGGAAGTGATGTAGTGGAGGCAGGATCCATACATAGCTTTAAGCAGAGGTATGATAAAGTTCCTTGTACGTGGAGAGTGACCCAGTAGCGGCCATTGAAGAGGCGGGGCCAGGAGCTATATCGACCCCTGCTACCACAACTAGGTGAGTGCACACACACACACACACACACACACACACGTAGAGCCAGAAACGAATATGTACAGATAAGAAGGGAGGCCCAAAGACAATATGAAAATGACACAGCAGCGAAAGCCAAATCTGACCCGAAACTGTTGTATAGCCACATCAGGAGGAAAACAACAGTCAAGGACCAGGTAATCAGGCTAAGGAAGGAAGGAGGAGAGACAACAAGAAATGACCGCGAAGTATGTGAAGAACTCAACAAGAGATTCAAAGAAGTGTTCACAGAGGAGACAGAAGGGACTCCAGAAAGACGGAGAGGTGGGGCACACCACCAAGTGCTGGACACAGTGCACACAACCGAGGAAGAAGTGAAGAGGCTTCTGAGTGAGCTAGATACCTCAAAGGCAATGGGGCCAGATAACATCTCCCCATGGGTATTGAGAGAGGGAGCAGAGGCGCTATGTGTACCCCTAACAACAATATTCAATACATCTACGAAACAGGGAGATTGCCTGAGCATGGAAGACAGCAAATGTAGTCCCAATCTTTAAAAAAGGAGACAGACATGAAGCATTAAACTACAGACCAGTGTCACTGACATGTATAGTATGCAAAATCATGGAGAAGATTATCAGGAAAGAGTGGTGAACACCTAGAAAGGAATGATCTCATCACAGCAGCCAGCATGGTTTCAGGGACGGGAAATCCTGTGTCACAAACCTACTGGAGTTCTATGACATGGTGACAGCAGTAAGACAAGAGAGAGAGGGGTGGTGGATTGCATTTTCTTGGACTGCAAGAAGGCGTTTGACACAGTTCCACACAAGAGATTGGTGCAAAAACTGGAGGACCAAGCAGGGATAACAGGGAAGGCACTGCAATGGATCAGGGAATACTTGTCAGGAAGACAGCAGCGAGTCATGGTACGTGGCGATGTGTCAGAGTGGGCACCTGTGACCAGCGGGGTCCCGCAGGGGTCAGTCCTAGGACCAGTGCTGTTTCTGGTATTTGTGAACGACATACGGAAGGAATAGACTCTGAGGTGTCCCTGTTTGCAGATGACGTGAAGTTGATGAGAAGAATACACTCGATCGAAGACCAGGCAGAACTACAAAGGGATCTGGACAGGCTGCAGGACCTGGTCCAGCAATTGGCTCCTGGAGTTCAATCCCACCAAGTGCAAAGTCATGAAGATTGGGAAGGGCAAAGAAGACCGCAGACGAGTACAGTCTAGGGGGCCAGAGACTACAAACCTCACTCAAGGAAAAAGATCTTGGGTGAGTATAACACCAGGCACATCTCCTGAAGCGCATATCAACCAAATAACTGCTGCAGCATATGGGCGCCTAGCAAACCTCAGAACAGCATTCCGACATCTTAATAAGGAATCATTCAGGACCCTGTACACCGTGTACGTTAGGCCCATATTGGAGTATGCAGCACCAGTTTGGAACCCACACCTAGCCAAGCACGTGAAGAAACTAGAGAAAGTGCAAAGGTTTGCAACAAACTAGTCCCAGAGCTAAGAGGTATGTCCTACGAGGAGAGGTTAAGGGAAATCAACCTGACGACACTGGAGGACAGGAGAGATAGGGGGGACATGATAACGACTTACAAAATACTGAGAGGAATTGACAAGGTGGACAAAGACAGGATGTTCCAGAGATTGGACACAGTAACAAGGGGACACAGTTGGAAGCTGAAGACACAGATGAATCACAGGGATGTTAGGAAGTATTTCTTCAGCCACAGAGTAGTCAGTAAGTGGAACAGTTTGGGAAGCGATGTAGTGGAGGCAGGATCCATACATAGCTTTAAGCAGAGGTATGATAAAGCTCACGGCTCAGGAGAGTGACCTAGTAAGCGATCAGTGAAGAGGCGGGGCCAGGAGCTCGGACTCGACCCCGCAACCTCAACTAGGTGAGTACAACTAGGTGAGTACACATACACACACACACACACACACACACACACACACACACACACACACACGCACACACACACACACACACACACACACACACACACACACACACACACACACACACAACACACACACACACACACACACACACACACACACACAACACTCACACTCACACACACACACACACACACACACCACACACACACCACACACACACACACACACACACACACAACACACACACACACACACACACACACACACACACACACACACACACACACACACACACACACTCACACACACACACACACACACACACACACACACACACACACAACACACACACACACACACACACACACACCACACACACACACACACACCACACACACACACACACACACACACACACACACACACAGTTACTAGACATAACTTCTGTTTCTCACGACACCTAAGTAAACCATGGTCCTGGGTACCCTGGCTGGGCCCCCACTACCACTAGTTATACCCAGTGCCACAAGCCATGTCCAGGGCCACTGGCAATGCCCAGGGTACAGAAAAAGCGAGCACACGAAGGCTTCTGTGCCCACACGTGGGAAACAATCTCAGTGGAACTTTAATACCAATACCAGATTTTCTGACTTACCGGAATATTATTGTTAGTAGCAGTGAGAGTACCAGTACCAGGCTCTCTGACTTACCGGAATATTGTTGTTAGTAGCAGTGAGAGTACCAGTACCAGGCTCTCTGACTTACAGGAATATTGTTGTTAGTAGCAGTGAGAGTACCAGTACCAGGCTCTCTGACTTACCGGAATATTGTTGTTAGTAGCAGTGAGAGTACCAGTACCAGGCTCTCTGACTTACCGGAATATTATTGTTAGTATTGTTAGTAGTAGTAGTAGTATGGTGTAGTAGTAGTAGTAGTAGTAGTGGTAGTAGTAGTAGTAGTAGTGGTAGTAGTAGTAGTAGTAGTAGTGGTAGTAGTAGTAGTAGTAGTAGTAGTGGTAGTAGTAGTAGTAGTAGTAGCAGTAGTAGCAGCAGTAGTAGCAGTAGTAGTAGTAGCAGCAGCAGTAGTAGTAGCAGTAGTAGTAACAGTAGTAGTAGTAGCAGTAGTAGTAGTAACAGTATTAGTAGTAGCAGCAGTAGTAGTAACAGTAGCAGTACTAGTAGCAGTAGTAGTAGTAGCAGTAGTAGTAGTAGCAGTAGTAGCAGCAGCAGTAGTAGCAGTAACAGTAGTAGTAGTAATAGCAGCAGCAGTAGTAGTAACAGTAGTAGCAGTAGTAACAGTAGTAGTAGTAGTAGCAGCAGCAGTAGTAGTAACAGTAGTAGTAGTAACAGTAGTAGTAGTAGTAACAGTAGTAGTAGTAACAGTAGTAGTAGTAGTAACAGTAGTAGTAGTAGCATTAGTAGTACTAGTAACAGTAGTAGTAGTAGTAGTAGTAACAGTAGTAGTAGTAGTAGTAGTAA
>NC_069471.1:28331513-28428027 GCF_026875155.1 Cherax quadricarinatus | reverse complement strand
AGGGAAGTCGAAAACGAATGATGTAACAACAATGTGCAAGGAGACAGGGAAAGGTTTGTTACCAAGGAAGGAATTTAAAATGGGAAGACCGAACTAGACCTGGACAGGCTGGATGTGTGGTCCAGAAAACTGGCTCTGAATTTAACCCCGCCAAATGTAAAGTCATGAAGTTCGGGGGAGGGCAAAGAAGACTGCAGACAGAGTACAGGCTGGGTGGCCAAAGGCTGCAAACCTCACTCAAGGAGAAAGACCTAGGGGTGAGTATAATACCGAGTACATCGCCAGAAGCACACATTAACCAGATAACTGCTGCGGCATATGGGCGCTTGGCAAACCTGAGAATAGCGTTCCGGTACCTCAGTAAGGAATCGTTCAAGACTTTATACACTGTGTACGTCAGGCCCATACTGGAGTACGCAGCACCAGTTTGGAACCCACACCTTCTCAAACACGTCAAGAAATTAGAGAAAGTACAAAGGTTTGCAACAAGGATAGTTCCAGAGCTAAGGGGAATGTCCTGTGAAGAAAGGTTAAGGGAAAATCTGTCTGACAACACTGGAGGACAGGAGGGTCAGGGGAGACAATGATAACGACATATAATAAAATACTGCGCGGAATAGACGAGGTGGACAAAGACAGGATGTTCCAGAGATGGGACACAGACACAAGAGGTCACAATTGGAAGTTGAAGACTCAGATGAAATCAAAGGGATGTTTAGGAAGTATTTCTTCAGTCATAGAGTAGTCAGGCCATGGAATAGCCTAGAAAGTGACGTAGTGGGGCGGGAACCATACATAGTTTTAAGGCGAGGTATGATAGAGCTCATGGAGCAGGGAGAGAGAGGACCTAGTAGCAATCAGCGAAGAGGCGGGGCCAGGAGAGCTATGAATCGACCCCTGCAACCTCAACTAGGAGAGTACACACACACACACACACACACACACACACATACAATCACTCCAAAATCAATTGCACACCTCCAAGGAGGGCAGGAGGAAGGGAGGGCAGGAGGGCAGGAAGGGCAGCGAGTAACTCCCTTAAGGGCAATAAATATAAGCCACAGGGAGATAAAGGAAGGAAGAACAGCCAGGCTGACTTCCTTACTGAGGGAGGGTAGGAGGGAGGGTAGGAGGGAGGGTAGGAGGGAGTGTAGGAGGGAAGGTAGGAGGGGGTAGGAGGGAAAGTAGGAAGGGGGGTAGGAGGGAGGGAAGGAGGGAGGGTAGGAGGTGGGTTAAGAGGGGGGTAGGAGGGAGGATAGGAGGGATGGAAGGAGGGAGGGTAGGTGGGAAGGTAGGTGGGAGGGTAGGAGGGAGGGAAGGAGGAGGGTATGAGGGACAGTAAAAGGAAGGTAGGAGGGAGGGTAGGAGGGAGGGTAGGAGGGAGGGTAGGAGGGAGGGTAGGAGGGGGGTAGGAGGGAAAGGTTTCCCTGGAGGTAACCTGGAGGTTATTCCGGGGATAAACGCCCTCGCGGGCCCGGTCCATGCCCAGGCCTTCCGGTGGATCAGGGCCTGATCAACCAGGCTGTTACTGCTGGCCACACGCAGTCCAACGTAACGAACCACAGCTCGGCAAATCAGGCACTGACTTTAGGTATCTGTCCAGCTCTCTGTTGAGGCAGCCAGGGATCTGGAAGGCAGCCAGGGGTTTATTGGGTAATTCCCCTAATGCTTGATTGAGGGCTGTTGAACAGTTTTGGGGCCCCCGGGAAACACTTATGGTGTTTTTCCCTTAGTGTACCAATGGCGCCCCTACTTCTTATTGGTGGTATTTTGCATCGCCTGCCAGTCTTTTACTTTGTAGGGGAGTGTTTTCTGTGTGCAGATTTGGGACCTTTCCCTTTCCCAAAGATTTTCCAAGGGTAGATTATGATATAATCTCTCCCTCCTGAGTTCCAGGGAGTACAAGTCAAGTGCTTCCAAGCGTTCCCAGTAGTTAAGGTGCTTGACAGAACTATACGTGCAGTAAAGGATCTCGTACACTCTCTAGATCTGCGATTTTCACGTGCTTTAAATGGAGATTTTTAATGTACAGCAGTATTCCAGCTAGAGAGAACAATTTGTTTTGAAAAGGATCATCATGGGCTTGGAAATCTCTCGTTTTGAAAGTTCTATTTCCCCTCATCATTTTTCTTTGCACGTGCGATCGTGGCACTGTTGTGATCCTTGAAAGTGAGATCCTCAGAAAATTACTACCCCAGGTCCCTTACATTATTTTTCCGCTCTATTGTATGGCGGAGTCAGTAGTATACTCTGTTCTAGTTATTATCTCCTCCAGTTTTCCATAACGGAGTAGTTGGGGAATTTGTCCTCATTGAACATCATTTTGTTTACCGTTGCCCACTGGAAAACTTTGTTTATATCTTTTTGGGGGGTTTTAACCGCGTCCTCAGCAGATGACAGCCTCATGCAGATCCTAGTATCATCCGCAAAGGATGATACGGTGCTGTGGTGTATATCTCTGTCTATGTCTGATTGAGGAAAAGGGAATAAGATGGGGGCGAGTACTGTGCCTTGTGGAACAGAGCTCTTCCTAGGGCAGCCTCCGTTTTTAACTCTGTTGACCACTACTCTTTGTGTTCGATTTGTTAGGAAGTTGAAGATCCATCTCCCCACTTTCCCAGTTATTCCTTTAGCACGTATTTTATGGGCTATTACGCCATGATCGATTTGTCAAATGCTTTTCCAAAGTCTGTGTATATTACATCTGCATTCTGACTTTCTTCCAGTGCATCCAAGACCATATATAGTGATCCAGTAGTTGTGAGAGGCAGAAGTGACCATCCAAGACCATATCATAGTGATCCGTAGTTGTGAGAGGCAGAAGTGCCCATCCAAGACCATATCATAGTGATCCAGTAATTGTGAGAGGCAGGAGTGCCCATCCAAGACCAAAATCATAGTGATCCAGTAGTTGTGAGAGGCAGGGAGAGCGACCATCCAAGACCATATTCATAGTGACCCAGTAGTTGTGAGAGGCAGGAGTGACCACCCAAGGCCCATATCATAGTGATCCAGTAGTTGTGAGAGGCAGGAGCGACCATCCAAGAACCATTATAGTGATCCAGTATTTGTGAGAGGCAGAAGTGACCATCCAAGACCATATCATAGTGACCCAGTAGTTGTGAGAGGCAGGAGCGACCATCCAAGACCATATCATAGTGATCCAGTAGTTGTGAGAGGCAGGAGCGACCTTCCAAGACCATATCATAGTGATCCAGTAGTTGTGAGAGGCAGGAGCGCCCATCCAAGACCATATCATAGTGATCCATTTAGTTGTGAGAGGCAGGAGCGACCATCCAAGACCAATATCATAGTGATCGTAGTTGTGAGAGGCAGGAGCGACCACCCAAGACCTTTATCATAGTGATCCAGTAGTTGTGAGAGGCAGGAGCGACCATCCAAGACATATCATATTTGATCGTAGTTGTGGGGAGGCCAGGAGCGACCACCCAAGACCATATCATAGTGATCCAGTAGTTTGTGAGAGGCAGGACGGACCACCCAAAGCCCATATCAAGTAAATCCAGTAGTTGTGGAGGCCAGGAGCGACCATCCAAGACCATATCATAGTGATCCAGTAGTTTTTGAGAGGCAGGGCGACCACCCAAGACCATATCATAGTGATCCAGTAGTTGTGAGAGGCAGGAGCGACCATCAAGACCATATCATAGTGATCCAGTAGTTGTGAGAGGCAGGAGCGACCATCCAAGACCATATCATAGTGATCCAGTAGTTTTTGAGAGGCAGGAGCGCCCATCCAAGACATATCATAGTGATCCAGTAGTTGTGAGAGGCAGGAGCGGACGCCATCCAAGACCAATATCATAGTGATCCAGTAGTTGTGAGAGGCAGGAGCGACCATCCAAGACCATATCATAGTGATCCAGTAGTTGTGAGAGGCAGGAGCGACCATCCAAGCCCATATCATAGTGATTCAGTAGTTGTGAGAGGCAGGAGCGACCATCCAAGACCATATCATAGTGATCCATTTAGTTGTGAGAGGCAGGGTGACCATCCAAGACCATATCATAGTGATCCAGTAGTTGTGAGAGGCAGGAGCGACCATCCAAGACCATATCATAGTGATAAAGTAGTTGTGAGAGGCAGGAGCGACCATTCAAGACCATATATAGTGATCCAGTAGTTGTGAGGGGCAGGAGGAGCGACATCCAAGACCATTTCATAGTGATCCAGTAGTTGTGAGAGGCAGGAGCGACCACCCAAGACATATCATTGTGACCCAGTAGTTGTGAGAGGCAGGAGTGACCATCCAAGACCATATCATAGTGATCCAGTAGTTGTGAGAGGCAGGAGCGACCATCCAAGACCATATCATAGTGATCCAGTAGTTGTGAGAGGCAGGAGCGACCATCCAAGACCATATCATAGTGACCAGTAGTTCGTGAGAGGCAGGAGTGACCATCCAAGACCATATCTTAGTGATCAGTAGTTGTGAGAGGCAGGAGCGACCATCAAGACCATATCATAGTGATCCAGTGTTGTGAGAGGCAGGAGCGACCATCCAAGACCATATCATAGTGATCCAGTAGTTGTGAGAGGCAGGAGGGGACCATCCAAGACCATATCATAGTGATCAGTAGTTGTGAGAGGCGGAGCGACCATCCAAGACCATGTCATAGTGATCCAGTAGTTGTGAGAGGCAGGAGCGACCATCCAAGGACCATATCATAGTGACCCAGTGTTGTGGAGAGGAGGAGTGACCATCCAAGACCATATCATAGTGACCCAGTAGTTTGTGAGAGGCAGGAGCGACTGCCTGAACCCATGTTGCCCTGGATTGTGCCAGATTTGGGAATCCAGGTGATTTGCAATCCTGTTCTTAGAACTCTTTCAAAGAATTTTTGATGTGGGACGTCAGAGCTATTGGTCTATAGTTCTTGGGTTTACTGCTTTGCTGCCACCTCTATGGAGTGGGGCTATATCCGTTTTTTAAGTGACTGTGGAATTTCACCCATGTCCAAGCCCCCCTCCATAGTGTACTTGGGCACGGAGAGGGGTTTCTTGCAGTTTTTAAATGAAACACAGAGTTCACGAGTCGGGGCCCGGGGCTGAGTGCATAGGCATGTTGTCAATGGCTTTTTCGAATCTATCGGAGTTAGGGTAATGTGGGAAAAATTCTGGCATACATTTATGGAGTTTTGGGCTCATTCATGAAGAAATTTATTTGGGTCGTCGATCCTCAGACCGATTAGTGGTTCACTAAACCACAGAGTCGTACTGGGATTTCAATATTTCACTCATTTCCTTGTTGTCATCTGTGTAAGTCCATCCTGGGCTGAGTAAGTCCCATCCTGCCTGAGTAAGTCCATCCTGTTAGTAAGTCCCATCCGTTTGAGTAAGTCCCATCCTGTCTGAAAGTCCCCTCCCGTCTGAGTAAGTCCCATCCTGGTCTGAGTAAGTCCCATCCTGTCTGAGTAAGTCCATCCTGTCTGAGTAAGTCCCATCCTTTTCTGAGTAAGTCCCATCCCGTTGAGTAAGTCCCATCCTGCCTGAGTAAGTCCCATCCTGTCTGAGTAAGTCCCATCCTGTCTGGTAAGTCCCATCCTGTCTGAGTAAGTCCCATCCTGTCTGAGTAAGTTTTCCATCTGCCTGAGTAAGTCCCATCCTGTCTGAGTAAGTCCATCCTATCTGAGTAAGTCCAATCCTGCCTGAGTTTAAATCCCATCCTGTCTGAGTAAGTCCCATCCTTTACTGAGTAAGTCCCATCCTGCCTGAGTAAGTCCCATCCTGCCTGAAATAAGTACCATCCTGCTGAGTAAGTCCCATCCTGTCTGAGTAAGTCCCTCCTGTGAGTAAGTCCCATCCCGTCTGAGTAAGTCCCATCCTGTCTGAGTAGTCCCATCCTGTTGAGTAAGTCCCATCCTGTTGAGTAAGTTCCTCCTGCCTGAGTAAGTCCCATCCTGTCTGAGTAAGTCCCATCCTGTCTGAGTAAGTCCCATCCTGCCTGAGTAAGTCCCATCCTGTCTGAGTAAGTCCCATCCTGACTGAGTAAGTCCCATCCTACCTGAGTAAGTCCCATCCTGCCTGAGTAAGTACCATCCTGCCTGAGTAAGTCCCATCCTGTCTGAGTAAGTCCCATCCTGCCTGAGTAAGTCCCATCATGTCTGAGTAAGTCCATCCCGTCTGAGTAAGTCCCCCTCCTGCCTGAGTAAGCCCTTTCCCGTCTGGGGTAAGTACCATCCTGCCTGAGTAAGTCCCATCCCTTCTCAGTAAGTCCATCCCGCTTGAGTAGTCCCATCCTGTCCCGGTAAGTCCCTCTGCTGTGCGTCCCATCTGTCTGGTAAGTCCCATCCGTTAAGGCCATTCCCGCCTGAGTAAGTCCCATCCTGTCTGAGTAAGTCCCATCCTGCTGAAAGTCCCATCCTGTCTGGTAAGTCCCAAACCGTCTAAGTCCCATCTGCTGAGTAAGTCCATCTGTCTGAGTAAGTCCATCCTGCCTGAGTAAAGTCCCCTTCCCGTTGAGTAAGTCCCATTCCCGCCGGCAAAGTTCCCATCCTGTCTGAGTAGTCCCATCCTGTCTAAGTCCCATCCTGCCTGAAAATTAAGTCCCATCCTGTCTGGTAAGTCCCATCCTGCCTGAGGTAAGTCCCATCTGTTGGTAAGTCCCATCCTGCTGAGTAAGTTTCCCCAAACCTGCCTGAGTAAGTCCCCTCTGCCCGAGTAAGTACCATCCCGCCTGATAAGTCCCATCCCGTTGAGTAAAGTCCCCTCCTGCCTGGAGAAGCCCATCCTGTCTGGTAAGTCCCATCCTGTTCGAGTAAGTCCCATCCTGCCTAAGTAAGTCCCATCCAGCCTGAGTTAGTACCATACCTGCCTGGTAAGGGCCCATCCTGTCTGAGTAAGTCCCAAACCTGCCTGAGTAAGTCCCCTCCTGTCTGAGTAAGTCCCATCCTGCCTGAGCCCAAATCCATCCTGTCTGAGTAAGTCCCATCCTGTTAAGTCCCATCTGCCTGAGTAAGTCCCATCCTGTCTGAGTAAGTCCCATCCTGCCTGAGCAAGTCCCATCCTGTCTGAGTAAGTCCCATCCTGTCTAAGTCCCATCCTGCCTGAGTAAGTCCCATCCTGTCTGAGTAAGTCCCATCCTGCCTGAGTAAGTCCCATCCTGTCTGAGTAAGTCCCATCCTGCCTGAGCAAGTCCCATCCTGTCTGAGTAAGTCCCATCCTGTCTAAGTCCCATCCTGCCTGAGTAAGTCCCATCCTGTCTGAGTAAGTCCCATCCTGCTGGCAAGTCCCATCTGTCTGAGTAAGTCCCATCCTGTTAAGCCCATCCTGCCTGAAATAAGTCCCATCCTGTTGAGTAAGTCCCATCCCGCCTGAGTAAGTCCATCCTGTCTGAGTAAGTCCCATCCCGTCTGAGTAAATCCCATCCTGCTGGTAAGTCCCCTCCTGTTGAGTAAGTCCCATCCATCTGATTAGTCCCATCCTGTCTGAGTAAATCCCATCCTGTCTGAGTAAGTCCCATCCTGTCTGAGTAAGTCTAATCCTGTCTGAGTAAGTCCCATCCTGTCTGTGTAAGTCCCATCCTGTCTGAGTAAGTCCCATCCTGCCTGAGTAAGTCCCATCCTGCCTGAGTAAGTTCCATCCTGTTGAGTAAGCCCATCCTGTCTGGTAAGTCCCATCCTGTCTGAGTAAGTCCCATCCCGCAGGGTAAGTCCCCCTCTGTCTGAGTAAGTCCCATCCTTCTGAGTAAGTCCCCTCCCGTCTGTGTAAGTCCCATCTGCCTGAGTAAGTCCCATCCTGCTGAGTAAGTCCATTCCCGTCTGAGTAAGTCCATCCTGCTGGTAAGTCCCCTCCTGTTGAGTAAGTCCCCTCCTGTTTGAGTAAGTCCCATCCTGTCTGAGAAGTCCCATCCTGTCTGAGTAAGTCCCATCCTGTCTGGTAAGTCCCATCCTGTCTGGTAAGTCCATCCTGTCGAGTAAGTCCATCCTGTCTGAGTAAGTCCCATCCTGTCTGAGTAAGTCCCATCCTGCCCGAGTAAGTTTCCCCTCCTGTCTGAGTAAGTCCCCTCCTGTCTGAGTAAGTCCCATTCTGTCTGAGTAAGTCCCATCCTGTCTGAGTAAGTTTCCCTCCTGTGAGTAAGTCCCATCCTGTCTGAGTAAGTCATCCTGTCGAGTAAGTCCAATCCTGCCTGAGTAAGTCCCTCCTGTCTGAGTAGTCCCATCCTGCTGGTAAGTCCATCCCGCCTGAGTAAGTCCCCTCCCGGCCTGAGTAAGTACCATCCTGCTGAGTAAGTCCCCATCCTGTCTGAGTAAGTCCCATCCTGCCGGGTAAGTCCCCTCCTGTCTGATGAAGTCCCATCCTGTCTGAGTAAGTCCCATCCTGTCTGAGTAAGTCCCATCCTGTCTGAGTAAGTTCCATCCTGCCTGAGTAAGTCCCATCCTGTCTGAGTAAGTCCATCCTGTCTGAGTAAGTCCCATTCCTGCCTGAGTAAGTCCCATCCCGTCTGAGTAAGTCCCATCCTGACTGAGTAATTCCATCCTACCCGAGTAAGTCCCATCCTGCTGAAATAAGTACCATCCTGCTTTAGTAAGTCCCATCCTGTCTGAGTAAGTCCCATCCTGCTGAGTAATCCCTCATGGTCTGAGTAAGTCCCATCCTGTCTGAGTAAGTCCCATCCTGCCTGAGTAAGTCCCATCCTGTCTGGGTAAGTACCATCCTGCCTGAGTAAGTCCCATCCTGTCTCAGTAAGTCCCATCCTGCTGAGTAAGTCCAATTCCTGCCCGAGTAAATCCCATCCTGCCTGAGCAAGTCCCATCCTGTCTGAGTAAGTCCCATCCTGTCTAAGTCCCATCCTGCCTGAGTAAGTCCCATCCTGTCTGAGTAAGTCCCATCCTGCCTGAGCAAGTCCCATCCTGTCTGAGTAAGTCCCATCCTGTCTAAGTCCCATCCTGCCTGAGTAAGTCCCATCCTGTCTGAGTAAGTCCCATCCTGCCTGAGTAAGTCCCATCCTGTCTGAGTAAGTCCCCATCCCTGCCTGAGCAAATCCCATCCTGTCTGAGTAAGTCCCATCCTGTCTTAAAATCCCATCCTGCTGAGTAAGTCCCATCCTGTCTGAGTAAGTCCATCCTGCCTGAGTAAGTCCCATCCTGTCTGAGTAAGCCCATCCTGACTGGTAAGTCCCATCTGCCCGGTAAGTCCCATCCTGCCTGAGTAAGTACCATCCTGCCTGAGTAAGTCCCATCCCGTCTGAGTAAGTCCCCTCCTGCCTGAGTAAGTCCCATCCCGTCTGAGTAAGTCCCATCTGTTGAGTAGTCCCATCCTGCCTAAATAAGTCCCATCCAGCCTGAGTAAGTACCTCCTGCTGAGTTAAGTCCCATCCTGTCTGAGTAGTCCCATCCTGCCTGAGTAAAATCCCATCCTGTCTGAGTAAGTCCCATCCTGCCTGACAAGTCCCAAACCTGTCTGAGTAAATCCCATCCTGTCTAAGTCCCATCTGCCTGGTAAGTCCCTCCTGTCTGAGTAAGTCCCATCCTGCTGAGCAAGTCCCATCCCGTCTGAGTAAGTCCCATCTGTCTAAGTCCCCTCCTGCCTGGGGTAAGTCCCATCCTGTCTGAGTAAGTCCCATCCTGCCTGAGTAAGTCCAAACCTGTCTGAGTAAGTCCCATCCCGCCTGAGCAAGTTTCCCTCCTGTTGAGTAAGTCCCATCTGGTAAGTCCCATCCTGCCTGAGTAAGTCCATCCCGTCTGGGGTAAGTCCCATCCTGCCTGAGCAAAGTCCCATCCTGTTGAGTAAGTCCCCTCCTGTCTAAGTTCCCCTCCTGCCCGAGTAAGTCCCATCCTGTCTGAGTAAGTCCCATCCTGCCTGAGTAAGTCCCATCCTGCTGAGTAAGTCCCATCCTGTCTGAGTAAGTCCCATCCTGCTGAGTAAGTCCCATCCTGTTTGATAAAGTCCCATCCTTCTGATTAAGTCCCAACCTGTCTGAGTAAATCCCCTCCTGTTGGTAAGTCCCATCCTGTTGAGTAAGTCTAACCTGTCGAGTAAGTCCCATCTTCTGTGTAAGTCCCATCCTGTCTGAGTAAGTCCCATCCCTGCCTGAGTAAGTCCCATCCTGCCTGAGTAAGTTCCATCCTGTCTGAGTAGTCCATCCTGTCTGAGTAAGTCCCATCCTGTCTGAGTAAGTCCATCCTGCAGGGGTAAGTCCCATCCTGTTCTGATGTAAGTCCCATCCTCTCTGAGTAAGTCCCATCCTGTTTTGTAAGTCCATCCTGTCTGAGTAAGTCCCATCCTGTCTGAGTAAGTCCCATCCTGTCTGAGTAAGTCCCATCCTGCCTGAGTAAGTCCCATCCTGTTTGAGTAAGTACCATCCAGTCTGAGTAAGTTCCATCCTGCCTGAGTAAGTCCCATCCTCTCTGAGTAAGTCCCATCCTGTCTGAGTAAGTCCCATCCTGTCTGAGTAAGTCCCATCCTGTCTGAGTAAGTCCAATCCTGCCTGAGTAAGTCCCATCCTGCCTGAGTAAGTCCCATCCTGCCTGAGTAAGTCCCATCCTGCCTGAGTAAGTCCCATCCTGCCTGAGTAAGTCCCATCCTGCCTGAGTAAGTTCCATCCTGCCTGAGTAAGTCCCATCCTGTCTGAGTAAGTCTCATACTGTCTGAGTAAGTTCCATCCTCTCTGAGTAAGTCCCATCCTGTCTGAGTAAGTCCCATCCCTTTCTGGAGTAAGTCCCATCCTGTCCCGGTAAGTCCCATCCTGTTGAGTAAGTCCCATCCCGCCCGAGTAAGTCCCATCCAGCCTGAGTTAAGTACCCCTCCTGCCTGAGTAAGTCCCATCCTGTCTGAGTAAGTCCATATTTCCCGAGTAAGTCCCCTTTCCCGTCTGAGTAAGTCCCATCCTGCCTGAGCAAGTTCCCATCCTGTCTGAGTAAGTCCCATCCCGTCTAAGTCCCATCCTGCCTGAGTAAGTCCCATCCCGTCTGGTAAGTTCCCATCCTGCCTGAGCAAGTCCATTTCCGTCTGGTAAGTCCCATCCTGTCTAAGTCCCATCCTGCCTGAGTAAGTCCCATTTCCCGTTCCTGAGTAAGTCCCATCCTGCCTGAGTTAAGTCCCATCCTGTCAGTAAGTCCCATCCTGCCCGAGCAAAGTTCCATCCTGTCTGAGTAAGTCCCATCCTGTCTTTAAATCCCATCCTGTGAGTAAGTCCCATCCTGTCTGAGTAAGTCCCATCCTGCCTGGGGCAAATCCCATCCTGTCTGAGTAAGTCCCCTCTGGTCTTAAGTCCCATCCTGCCTGAGTAAGTCCCACCTGTCTGAGTAAATCCATCCTGCCCGAGTAAGTCCCATCCTGTCGAGTAAGTCCCCTCCTGTCTGAGTAAGTCCCATCCCGCTTGAGTAAGTCCCATCCTGTCTGAGTAAGTCCATCCTCTGATTAAGTCCCCATCCTGGTCTGAGTAAATCCCATCCTGTCTGAGTAAGTCCATCCTGTCTGAGTAAGTCAATCCTGTCTGAGTAAGTCCCATCCTGTCTGAGAGTCCATCCGTTGAGTAAGTCCCATCCTTCTGGTAAGTTCCCCTCCTGCTGAGTAAGTCCCATCCTGCCTATAAGTCCCATCCTCCTTGAGTAAGAGTCCCATCCTGTATGGGGTAAGTCCCATCCTGTCTGAGTAAGTCCCCTTCCCGTCTGGTAAGTCCATCTGCATAAGTCCCTCCTGTTGAGTAAGTCCCATCCTTCTGAGTAAGTCCCATCCTGCTGTGTAAGTCCCCTCCTGTCTGAGTAAGTCCATCCGTCTGAGTAAGTCCATCCTGCTGAGTAAGTCCCATCCTGCCCGAGTAAGTCCCATCCTGTTTGATAAGTCCATCCGTCTGAGTAAGTCCATCCTGCTGAGTAAGTCCCATCCTCTTTAGTAAGTCCCATCCTGTCTGAGTAAGTCCCATCCCGTCGAGTAAGTCAATCCCTGCTGAGTAAGTCCAATCCTGCCTGGTTTAAATCCCATCCCGCCTGAGTAAGTTTCCCCTCCTGCCTGAGTAAGTCCCCTCCTGCCTGAGTAAGTTCCATCCTGCCCGAGTAAGTCCCATCCTGCCTGAGTAAGTTCCTTTCCCGTCTGAGTAAGTCCCATCCTGTCTGAGTAAGTCCATCTGTTGAGTAAGTTCATCCTCTCTGAGTAAGTTTCCCCTCCTGTCTGAGTAGTCCCCTCCTGTTCTGGGGTAAGTCCCATCCTGTCTGAGTAAGTCCCATCCTGTCTGAGTAAGTCCCATCCGCTGAGTAAGTCCCATTTCCCGTTTGGTAAATCCATCCGGGCTGAGTAAGTTCCATCCTGTGAGTAAGTCCCATCCTGAGTAAGTCCCATCCCGTCTGAGTAAGTCCATCCTGTCTGAGTAAGGTCCCATCCTGTCTGAGTAAGTCCCCTTCCTGCTGAGTAAGTCCCAAACCTGGGCCCGAGTAAGTTCCCTCCTGCCTGGGGTAAGTCCCATCCTGGCCCGAGTAAGGGCCATTCTGTTTAGTAAGTTTCCCCTCCGGCCCGAGTAAGTTCCATCCTGCCTGAGTAAGTCCCATCCTGTCTGAGTAAGTTTTTCATACTGTCTGGGGTAAGTTCATCCTGTATGAGTAAGTCCCATCCTGCCCAAATAAGTCCCATCCTGCCCGAGTAAGTCCCATCCTGCTCGGGGTAAGTCCCATCTGTCTGGTAAGTTTCCCTCCTGTCTGAGTAGTTCATCCGTCTTAGTAAGTCCATCCTGCCTGAGTAAGTCCCATCCTGCCTGAGTAAGTCCCATCCCGTCTGAGTAAGTCCCATCCTGTATGGTAAGTCCCATCCTGTCTGAGTAAGTCCCCTCTGTCTGAGTAAGTCCACATCCTGTCTGGGGTAAGTCCCATCCGTCTTTAGTAAGTCCCCTCCGTTGAGTAAGTCCCATTCCTGTCTGAGTAAGTCCCATTCCCGTCTGAGTAAGTCCCATCCTGTTGAGTAAGTCCCATTCTGTCTGAGTAAGTCCATCCTGTCTGAGTAAGTTCCCCTCCTGTCTGAGTAAGTCCCATCCTGCAGTAAGTCCCATCCTGTTGAGTAAGTCCCATCCTGCCTGAGTAAGTCCCATCCTGCCTGAGTAAGTTCCATCCTGTCTGAGTAAGTTCATCCATGCCTGAGTAGTCCCATCCTGTCTGAGTAAATCCCATCCGCCCGAGTAAGTCCCATCCTGTCTGAGTAAGTCCATCCTGTCTGAGTAAGTCCCCTCCTTCTGAGTAAGTCCCATCCTGTCTGAGTAAGTCCCATCTGCCTGAGTAAGTCCCATCCTGCCTGAGTAAGTTTCCCCCCCTGCTGAGTAAGTCCCAAACCTGTCTGAGTAAGTCCCATCCCGCTGGATAAGTCCCTCCCGCTGAGTAAGTTCCATCGCCTGAGTAAGTCCCCTCCTGTCTGAGTAAGTTCATACTGTCTGAGTAAGTTCCTAATCCTGTCTGAGTAAGTCCCATCCTGCCTAAATAAGTCCCATCCTGCCTGAGTAAGTTCCCATCCTGCCTGAGTAAGTTCATACTGTCTGAGTAAGTTCCATCCTTTTCTGAGTAAGTCCCATCCGCTAAGTAAGTCCCATCCTGCCCGAGTAAAGTCCCCTCCTGCCCGAGTAAGTCCCATCCTGTCTGGTAAGTCTCCCTCCTGTCTGAGTAAGTTCCATCCTGCTGAGTAAGTCCCATCCTGCCTGAAGTAAGTCCATCCCCGCCTGAGTAAGTCCCCATCCTGCCTGAGTAATTCTGCATAAGTCCACTTTAGTAAGTTCCATCCTGCCCGAGTAAGTCCATCCTGCTGAGTAAGTCTCATCCTTGCCTGAGTAAGTCCCATCCTGCTGAGTAAGTCCCATCCTGCCTGAGTAAGTCCCATTTTCCCGCCTGAGTAAAGTCCCATCCTGCTGAGTAAGTTCCACCTGCCTGAGTAAAGTCCCAAATCATTTTCTGAGTAAGTCTCATACTGTCTGAGTAAGTTCCCCTCCTTTCTGAGTAAGTCCCATCCTGTTGAGAAAATCCCACCTGTTGAGTAATCCCATCTGTTGAGTAAGTCCCATCCTGTCTGAGTAAGTCCCATCCTGCCCGAGTAAGTCCATCGCCTGAGTAGTCCATCCTGCCTGAGTAAGTCCCATCCTGTCTGAGTAAGTCCCATTCTGCTGAGTAAGTTCCATCCTTCTGAGTAAGTCCCATCTGCTGAGTAAGTCCCATCCTGTTGAGTAAGTCCCATCCCGTCGAGTAAGTTCCCATCCTGTCTGAGTAAGTCCCATTTTTGTCCTTCGAGTAAGTCCCATCCGCTGAGTTTGTCCCCTCCTGCCTGAGTAAGTCCATCCTGTGAGTAAGTTCCTCCATCCCCCTGAGTAAGTCCCATCCCGTCTGAGTAAGTCCCATCCTGCCTGAGAAGTCCCATCCTGTCTGAGAAGTCCCATCCTGTGAAGTCCAAACCTGTCTGAGTAAGTCCCATCCTGTCTAAGTCCAAACCTGCCTGAGTAAGTCCCATCCTGTCTGAGTTAAGTCCCATCCCGCCTTTAGCAAGTCCCATCCTGTCTGAGTAAGTCCCATCCTGTCTAAGTTCCCCATTTCCCGCTGAGTAAGTCCCATCCTGTCTGAGTAAGTCCCATCCTGCCTGAGTAAGTCCCATCCCGTCTGAGTAAGTCCCATCCTGCCTGAGAAGTCCATCCTGTCTGAGTAAGTCCATCCTGTCTAAGTCCCATCCTGCCTGAGTAATCCCATCCTGCTGAGTAAGTCCCATCCTGCTGAGTAAGTTTCCCCTCCTGTCTGAGTAAAATCCCATCCTGTCTTAAGTCCCAAACCTGCCTGAGTAAGTCCCATCCTGTCTGAGTAAGTCCCCTCCTGCCTGAGTAAGTTTTTATCCTGTCTGAGTAAGTCCCATCCTGTCTGAGTAAGTCCCATCCTGCTGAGTAAGTCCCATCCTGTCTGAGTAAGTCCCATCCTCTTGATAAGTCCCATCCTTGTCTGGTAAATCCCATCGTTGAGTAAGTCCCATTTCCTGTCTGAGTAAGTCTATCCTGTCTGAGTAAGTCCCATCCTGCCTGTTGTAAGTCCCATCCTGTCTGAGTAAGTCCATCCGCTGAGTAAGTCCCCTCCTGTGAGTAAGTCCATCCTGTTGAGTAAGTTCCCCCATTTTCCTGTCTGAGTAAGTCCCATCCTGTCTGAGTAAGTCCCATCCTGCCGAGTAAGTCAAACCTGTCCCGAGTAAGTCCCCTCCTGTGAGTAAGTCCCATCCTGTCTGGTAAGTCCCATCCTGTCTGAGTAAGTCCCATACTGCCCGAGTAAGTCCCCTCCTGTGGAGTAAGGTTTCCCCTCCTGCCTGAGTAAGTCCCATCCTGTTTGAGTAAGTTCCATTTCCAGTCTGAGTAAGTTCCATTCCTCCTGAGTAAGTCCCATCCTTCTGAGTAAGTCCCATCCCGTCTGAGTAAGTCCCATCCTGTCTGAGTAAGTCCCATCCTGTCTGAGTAAGTCCAAACCTGCCCGAGTAAGTCCCTCCTGTTTGAGTAAGTCCCCTCCTGCTGAGTAAGTCCCCTCCTGCCTGAGTAAGTCCCATCTCCTGAGTAAGTCCCATCCGGCTGGAGTAAGTTCCATCCTGCTGAGTAAGTCCCATCCTGTCTGAGTAAGTCCATCCCGTCTGAGTAAGTCCATCCTCCTGAGTTAAGTCCCATCCTGCCCGGAGTAAGGGCCCATCCTGCTGAGTAAGTCCATCCCGCTGAGTAAGTCCCATCTGTTTAGTAAGTTCCCCTCCTGCCTGAGTAAGTCCCATCCTGTTTGAGTAAATACCGATTTTCCTTGGGGTAAGTTCCATCCTGCCTGAGTAAGTCCCATCCTGGAGTAAGTTCCATCCGTCTGAGTAAGTCCCATCCTGTTGAGTAAGTCCCATCCTGTCTGAGTAAGTCCACATCCGTGAGTAAGTCCAATCCTGCCTGAGTAAGTCCATCCTGCCTGAAATAAGTCCCATCCTGCCCGAGTAAGTCCCATCCTGCTGAGTAAGTCCCATCCTGCCCGAGTAAGTTCCATCCTGCTGAGTAAGTCCCAATCCTGTCTGAGTAAGTCCCATCTGTTGAGTAAGTTTCCCTCCTGTCTGAGTAAGTCCATCCTGCCCCTAGTAAGTCCCATCCCGCTGAGTAAGTCCCTATCCCTGCCCGAGTAAGTCCATCTGTTGGTAAGTTCCATCCTGTCTGAGTAAGTCTCCATCCACGCCCTTTAAATAAGTTCCCAATTCTCGCCTGAGTAAATCCCATCCTGCCTGAGTAAGTCCCATCCTGTCTGAGTAAGTCCCATCCTTCTGAGGGAAGTCCATCCTGTCTGAGTAAGTCCCATCCCGTCTGAGTAAGTCCCATCCTGTCTGAGTAAGTCCCATTTCCCGTCTGAGTAAGTCCCATCCTGTCTGAGTAAGTCCCATCTGTCTGAGTAAGTTCCCCTCCTGTCGAGTAAGTCCCCTTCCCGTCTGAGTAAGTCCCATCCTGTCTGAGTAAGTCCCCTCCTTTTCTGAGTAAGTCCCCTCCTGTCTGAGTAAGTCCATCCTGTCTGAGTAAGTCCCATCCTGCCCGAGTAAGTTCCCATCTGCTGAGTAAGTTCCATCCTGCCTGATAAGTTCCATCATGCTGAGTAAGTCCCATCCTGTCTGAGTAAGTCCCATCCTGTCTGAGTAAGTTCCCATCCTGTCTGAGTAAGTCCCCTCCTGTCTGAGTAAGTCCATCTGTCTGAGTAAGTCCCATCCTGTCTGAAGTAAGTCCCATCCTGCCTGAGTAAGTCCCCTCCTGCCTGAGTAAGTCCATCCTGCCTGAGTAAGTCCCATCCTGTCTGAGTAAGTCCATCCTGCCCGAGTAAGTCCCATCCTGCTGAGGGAAGTTCCATCCTGCCTGAGTAAGTCCCTCCTGTCTGAGTAAGTCTCATACTGTCTGAGTAAGTTCCATCCTGTCTGAGTTTAAATCCCATCCTGCCCAAGTAAGTCCCATCCTGCCGAGTAAGTTTCCCATCTGCCTGAGTAAGTCTCATACTGTCTGAGTAGTGTCCATCCTGTCTGGAGTAAAGGGCCCATTTCCCGCCTAAGTAAGTCCCATCCTGCCTGAGTAAGTCCCATCCTGCCTGAGTAAGTCCCATCCTGTCTGAGTAAGTCCCATCCGTCTGAGTAAGGGCCCATCCTTCTGAGTAAGTCCCATCCTGTCTGAGTAAGTCCATCCCGTCTGAGTAAGTTTCCCCTCCTGCCCGGTAAGTCCCATCCTCTCTGAGTAAGTCCCATCCTGTCTGAGTAAGTCCCATCCTGTTCTGGTAAGTCCCTCCTGTCTGAGTAAGTTTCCCCTCCTGTCTGAGTAAGTCCCATCCTGTCCTGAGTAAGTCCATCCCGTCCTGAGTAAGTCCCATACTGCTGAGTAAGTCCCATCCTGTTGAGTAAGTCCCATCCTGTCTGAGTAAGTCCCATTCTGTCTGAGTAAGTCCCCTCCTGTTGAGTAAAATCCATCCCTTTTGTCTGAGTAAGTCCCTCCTGTTTGAGTAAGTCGCATCCTGTCTGAGGTTTAAGTCCCATCCTGCCTGAGTAAGTCCATCCTGCCTGAGTAAGTTTCCCTCCTGCCCGAATAAGTTCCATTCATGCCTGATAAGTCCCCTCCTGTCTGGTAAGTCCCCTCCTGTCTGAGTAGTCCCATCCTGCTGAGTAAGTCCCATCCTGTCTGAGTAAGTCCCATCCTGTCTGAGTAAGTCCCATCCTGTCTGAGTAAGTCCCATCCTGCCTGAGTAAGTCCCATCCTGCCTGAGTAAGTTCCATCCTGCCTGAGTAAGTCCCATCCTGTCTGAGTAAGTCCCATCCTGCCTGAGTAAGTCCCATCCTGTCTGAGTAAGTTCCATCCCGGGCCCGAGTAAGTCCATCCTGTCTAGTAAGTCCCATCCTGCCTGAGTAAGTCCCATCCTGCCTGAGTAAGTTCATCTGCTGAGTAAGTTCCCTCCTGTCTGAGTAAGTTCCCATCCTGCCTGGTAAGTCCCATATTGCCTGAGTAAGTCCCATCCTGTCTGAGTAAGTCCCATCCTGCCTCAGTAAGTTCCATCCTGCCTGAGTAAGTCCCATCCTGTCTGAGTAAGTCCCATCCTGTCTGAGTAAGTCCCATCCTGTCTGAGTAAGTCCCATCCTGTCTGAGTAAGTCCCATCCTGTCTGAGTAAGTCCCATCGTGTCTGAGTAAGTCCCATCCTACCTGAGTAATTCCCATCCTGCCTGAGTAAGTTCAATCCTGCCTAAGTAAGTCCCATCCTGTCTGAGTAAGTCCCATCCTGCCTGAGTAAGTCCCATATTGCCTGAGTAAGTCCCATCCTGTCTGAGTAAGTCCCATCCTGCCTCAGTAAGTTCCATCCTGCCTGAGTAAGTCCCATCCTGTCTGAGTAAGTTCCATCCTGCCTGAGTAATTCCCATCCTGTCTGAGTAAGTCCCTCCTGCCTGAGTAAGTCCCCTCCTGCTGAGTAAGTCCCATCCTGCTTTAGTAAGTCACATCCTGCCTTTGGGTAAGCCCCATCCTGCTTTAGTAGTCCCACCTGCCTGAGTAAGTCCATCCTGCCTGGGGTAAGTCCATCCTGTCTGAGTAAGTCCCATCCTGCCTGAGTAAGTCCCTCCTGCCTGAGTAAGTACCCTTCCTGTCTGAGTAAGTACCATCCTGTCTGAGTAAGTTCCATCCTGTTTGAGTAAGTCCCATCCTGTCTGAGTAAGTCCCATCCTGCCTCAATAAGTCCCATCCTCTCTGAGTAAGTCCCATCCTGCCTGAGTAAGTCCCATCCTGCCTGAGTAAGTCCCATCCTGCCTGAGTAAGTACCATCCTGTCTGAGTAAGTCCCGTCCTGTCTGAGTAAGTTCCATCCTGTCTGAGTAAGTCCCATCCTGCCCGAGTAAGGTCCATCCTGCCCGAGTAAGTCCCCTCTGCCTGAGTAAGTCCCATCCTGCTGAGTAATTACCATCCCGCCCGAGTAAGTACCATCCTGTCTGAGTAAGTACCATCCTGTCTGAGTAAGTTCCGTCCTGTCTGAAGTAAGTTCCATCCCGCCCGAGTAAGTTCCATCCTGTCTGAGGTAAGTCCATCCTGCCTGAGTAAGTCCCATCCTGCTGAGTAAGTCCCATCCCGCCTGGTAAGTTCCCATCCGCTGAGTAAGTCCCATCCGCCTGGGGTAAGTACCATCGTGTTGAGTAAGTACCATCCCGTCCCGAGTAAGTTCCATTTCCCGTCCCGAGTAAGTTCCATCCTGTCTGAGTAAGTTCCATCCTGTCTGAGTAAGTATCATCCTGTCTGAGTAAGTTCCATCCTGTCTGAGTAAGTTCCATCCTGTCTGAGTAAGTTCCATCCTGTCTGAGTAAGTTCCATCCTGCCTGAGTAAGTTCCATCCTGTCTGAGTAAGTTCCATCCTGTCTGAGTAAGTTCCATCCTGGCTGGTAGTACCATCCGCCCGAGTAATACCATCCTGTCTGAGTAAGTTCCATCCTGTCTGAGTAAGTTCCATCCTGTCTGAGTAAGTTCCATCCTGCCTGAGTAAGTTCCATCCTGTCTGAGTAAGTTCCATCCTGTCTGAGTAAGTTCCATCCTGCCTGAGTAAGTACCATCCTGCCTGAGTAAGTTCCATCCTGTCTGAGTAAGTTCCATCCTGTCTGAGTAAGTCCCATCCTGCCTGAGTAAGTCCCATCCTGCCTGAGTAAGTCCCATCCTGTCTGAGTAAGTCCATCCTGCCTGAGTAAGTACCATCCTGCCTGAGTAAGTACCATCCTGTTTGAGTAAGTACCATCCTGCCTGAGTAAGTACCATCCTGTCTGAGTAAGTTCCATCCTGTCTGAGTAAGTTCCATCCTGTCTGAGTAAGTTCCATCCTGTCTGAGTAAGTTCCATCCTGTCTGAGTAAGTTCCATCCTGTCTGACTAAGTTCCATCCTGTCTGAGTAAGTTCCATCCTGTCTGAGTAAGTTCCATCCTGCCGAGTAAGTTCCATCTGCTGAGTAAGTTCCATCCCGTCTGAGTAAGTAACCATTCTGTCTGAGTAAGTTCCTCCTGTTGAGTAAGTTCCCTCCTGTCTGGTAAGTTCCATTTCCCGTTTTTAGTAAGTTCCCTCCGCCTGAGTAAGTTCCACCTGTCTGAGTAAGTTTCCTTCCTGCTGAGTAAGTTCCATCTCTGCTGAGTAAGTACCATCCTGCCTGAGTAAGTACCATCCTGTCTGAGTAAGTTCCATCCTGTCTGAGTAAGTTCCATCCTGCCTGAGTAAGTTCCATCCTGTCTGAGTAAGTTCCATCCTGCCTGAGTAAGTTCCATCCTTTTCTGAGTAAGTTCCATCTTTTATAGGTTCCATCCTGCCTGATAAGTTCATCCTGTCCCGAGTAAGTTCATCCCGGCTGGTAAGTTCCCCTCCTGTCTGAGTTAAGTCCATCCTGTCTGAGTAAGTTCCATTGCTCGAGTAAGTTCCCTCCTGTCTGAGTAAGTTCCATCCTGTGATAAGTTCCATCCTGGTGAATAAGTTCCATCCTGCCCGAGTAAGTTTCCCTCCCGTCTGAGTAAGTTCATCCTGTCTGAGTAAAGTTCCATCCTGCCCGAGTAAGTCCCATCTGTCCGAGTAAGTCCACCTTCCCGAGTAAATCCCCTCCTGTCTGGGTAAGTTCCATCCTGTCTGAGTAAAGTTCCATCCTGCTAGTAAGTTCCATCCTGTTGATGTAAGTTCCCATTCCTGTTTAGTAAGTTCCATCTGCCCGAGTAAGTCCATCCTGCTGAGTAAGTCCCTCCTGTCTGAGTAAGTTTCCAATTCTGCCTGAGTAAGTTCCATCCTGTTGAGTAAGTTCCATCCTGTTGAGTAAGTTCCATCCTGTCTGAGTAAGTCCATCCTGTCTGAGTAAGTTCCTCCTGTCTGAGTAGGGTTCCTTCTGATTTAAATCCATCTTTAGAAAGTTTCCCATCTGTTGTAATCCATCTCGATTAGTTCCATTTGAAGAATTATTTTCTATTTCCTCCTGTCTTGGGATCCCATCTGGGAATATATCCTTCCTGTAGTGGTTTCCTCTCCTGTTGAAGCCATCCTTTGAGTAAGTCCCCTCCTGGTAGGTTCCATTTTGAGATCCCATCTGCGAGAATCCATCCTGCTGGTTGTCCCCATCCTTCAGTACCCCTCCTGTAGGTAAGTCCCTCTTTTAGGTTCCTTGTTGAAAGTCCCTCCTGTTGAGTATCCCCTCCTGTTGGTAAGTCCTCCTGTGAGTTCCCATCCCAGTAAGTCCCTCTGTCCTGAAAGTTTCCCTCCGTCTTAGGGATTTCCCCCTTTGAGTAGTAATTCCACCTAGTAATCCATCCTTCGTTACCCCCTCTTGCTGAATTCCCAATCCCTGTAGTAATCCCATCCTCCTGAAGTAGTCCCATCCTGTCGAGTAGTCCCATCCTTGATAAGTTTAAACCATCCTGCTGAGTAGTCCCTCCTGTCTTAAATTATACCCTCTGGTCGTCCATCTGTCTGAGTAAGCCCATCCCGTCTGAGTAATTCCTCCTGCCTGGTAACCCCATCCCGATGGAGCCATCCTGTCTTGATTTTGTCCCCCTGTGGTTAGTCCTCCGCCAGTAAGTCCCCGCATGTGGTAATTCCCATTCCTGGAGGTTACCCCCTGCGGGTAATTCCATGCCTGATAAGTCCCCTTTAATCAAAAAAGGGAAGGCCCATCCCTTTTAGTTAATTTTAATAATCCCAAACCTTTTGGTTTTCCCTTTTTTTTTTGGTAATACCCCATTTTCCAAAATTTCCCCCTTTTCATATCCCATTTCCCCCTAGTAAGTCCCACCTGCCGGGAATCCATCCTGCCTGAGAAGTCCCATTGTAGTTCCCCCGGGAAGTCCCATCTCCCGAGTAAGTCCACCGTCTGGAAATAACCCCACGCCCCCCGGGTTTCCCTCCCCTTTTAAAGGTAGTAATCCTCCGTAGTTCCCCCTTCTAGTAAGTCCCCCTTGGGTTTTGGGGGAAAAATCCCACCTGGTTAAGGGCCCACCGCGGGGCCCATCCCCAAAAAATCCCCCTTTCCCCCCTGAGTAAGTCCCATCCTGCCTGAGTAAGTCCCATCCTGCTGATAAGTTCCCATCCTGCACTGTAGTAAGTTCCATCCTGTCTGAGTAAGTCCCATCCTGCCTGAGTAAGTCCCATCCTGCCTGAGTAAGTCCCATCCTGCCTGAGTAAGTTCCATCCTGCCTGAGTAAGTCCCATCCTGCCTCTCCTGGTTCCTGTAAGAGTCATTTAACTTAAGTTTGATAGTTTCCACTTCCCTGGTCAGCGCCTCCTTTCGTGTATCAGATATTCTAGCACTCCTGAGGAGCTCAGTGACTCTTCGTCGTCTTCTGTAGAGGTGGGACAGTGTGGTTGTTACTGGATGGTAAGAGGGTGGTACTGATGGGTGGGACAGAGAGTGGTACTGAGGGTTGGATCAGAGGGTGGTACTTGAGGGTGGGACAGAGGGTGGTACTGAGGGTGGGACAGAGGGTGGTACTGAGAGTGGGACAGAGGGTGGTACTGAGGGTGGGACAGAGGGTGGTACTGAGAGTGGGACAGAGGGTGGTACGAGGGTGTGGGACGAGGTGTGGTACTGAGGGTGGGACAGAGGGTGGTACTGAGGGTGGGACAGAGAGTGGTACTGAGGGTTGGACAGAGGGTGGTACTGAGGGTGGGACAGAGGGTGGTACTGAGGGTTGGACAGAGGTGGTTCTGAGGGTGGGACAGAGGGTGGTACTGAGGGTGGGACAGAGGGTGGTACTGAGGGTGGGACAGAGGGTGGTACTGAGGGTGGACAGAGGGTGGTACTGAGGGTGGGACAGAGGGTGGTACTGAGGGTGGGACAGAGGGTGGTACTGAGGGTGGGACAGAGGGTGGTACATGAGGGTGGGACAGAGGGTGGTACTGAGGGTGGGACAGAGGGTGGTACTGAGGGTGGTGACAGAGGGTGGTACTGAGGGTGGGACAGAGGTGGTACTGAGGGTGGGACAGAGGGTGGTACTGAGGGTGGGACAGAGGGTGGTTCTGAGGGTGGGACAGGAGGGTGGGACAGAGGGTGGGAAGGAGGGTGGGAGGGAGAGATTGTGGTGGGTAGGGGGTAGGGGGTAGGGGTATGGGGTAGGGGTGTGGGGTAGGGTTTTGGGTAGGGGGTAGGGGGAGGGGAGGGGGTGTTGAAATACTGACTTTCGGGTGGTTAAGATAGACGGAAATGTATTACCCAGACGACCCTTCCCCTCCCCTCCCCTCCCTTCCCCCCCTCCCCCCTCCCCTCCCTTCCCCTCCCCTCCCCCTCCCCTCCCTTCCCCGCCCCTCCCCTCCCCTCTCCTCCTTTCCCCCTCTTTTCCTACCCCTATTCCCCTACCCCTTCCCCCTCCCCCTGCTCTCTCTCTCAATCACCCCCTCTCCTCTCTCCTCCCTCTCCCTCTCCCCTCCCATCTCTCCCTCCCCCCCTCTCTCTGCATGTAACTTTATCTACAAGTTAATAGAAGGGGTCACGACCCCTTAATAGTGGGGTCACTACCCCTCAATAGTGGGGTCGCGACCCCTTGATAGTGGGATCATGACCCCTTTATATTGGGGGTCATGTCTCCTGAATAATGGGGGTCACGACCCTTTTAATAGTGAGGGTCACGACCCCTAATGGGGCCACACCATCTATTAGGGTGGACCCCTAACAGTGAAACAGTGGCCCTTAACAGCTGTTAACAGACACATCAACAGACATGACTCACCTGGCTCCTCTTCCTCGGAATCGGAGAGGTCGCTGGAGGGGCCCTGGGGGTCCTCGGGGTCCTGGGGGGGCAGGGTGGCCCCAAATCTCTGGAGACAGTGGTCCAGGTGCTGGGCCATGATCCTGCCAGCGCGACCACCGACCACCTGGCGCAGCTGGCCCACTGTCATGTCACACAGGTCACTACCTGTAGAAAGAAGGTCATGTCACAAAGGTCACTACCTGTAGAACGAAGGTCATGACACACAGGTCACTACCTGTAGAAGGAAAGTCATGTCACACAGGTCACTACCTGTAGAAAGAAGGTCATGTCACACAGGTCACTACCTGTAGAACGAAGGTCATGACACACAGGTCACTACCTGTAGAAGGAAAGTCATGTCACACAGGTGTACCGTGAGTCTACATGGATCAACGTCCCAGCGGACCGGTCCATGACAAGGCCTCCCAGTGGATCAGGACCTGATCAACCAGGATGTTACTGCTGGCCGCACGTAGTCCAACGTACGAACTACAGCCCGGCTGATCCGGCACTGACTTTAAGTATTTGTCCAGCTCCCTTTTGAGGACAACCAGGGGGTCTTGAAGACAACCAGGGGGTCTTGAAGACAACCAGGGGGTCTTGAAGACAACCAGGGGTCTTGAAGACAACCAGGGGTCTTGAAGACAGCCAGGGGTCTTGAAGACAACCAGGGGTCTTGAAGACAGCCAGGGGTCTTGAAGACAACCAGGGGTCTTGAAGACAACCAGGGGTCTTGAAGACAACCAGGGGTCTTGAAGACAGCCAGGGGTCTTGAAGACAACCAGGGGTCTTGAAGACAACCAGGGGTCTTGAAGACAACCAGGGGTCTTGAAGACAGCCAGGGGTCTTGAAGACAACCAGGGGTCTTGAAGACAACCAGGGGTCTTGAAGACAACCAGGGGGTCTTGAAGACAACCAGGGGGTCTTGAAGACAACCAGGGGGTCTTGAAGACAACCAGGGGGTCTTGAAGACAACCAGGGGCTCTTGAAGACAACCCGGGGGTCTTGAAGACAACCAGGGGGTCTTGAAGACAACCAGGGGGTCTTGAAGACAACCAGGGGGTCCTTGAAGACAACCATGGGACTTGAAGACAACCAGGGGTCTTGAAGACAACCAGGGGGTCTTGAAGACAACCAGGGGGTCTTGAAGACAACCAGGGGGTCTTGAAAACAACCAGGGGGTCTTGAAAACAACCAGGGGGTCTTGAAAACAACCAGGGGGTCTTGAAGACAACCAGGGGTCTTGAAAAACAACCAGGGGTCTTGAAAACAACCAGGGGGTCTTGAAGACAACCAGGGGGTCTTGAAAACAACCAGGGGGTCTTGAAAACAACCAGGGGGTCTTGAAAACAACCAGGGGGTCTTGAAGACAACCAGGGGGTCTTGAAAACAACCAGGGGGTCTTGAAGACAACCAGGGGGTGTTGAAGACAACCAGGGGGTCTTGAAAACAACCAGGGGGTCTTGAAAACAACCAGGGGGTCTTGAAAACAACCAGGGGGTCTTGAAAACAACCAGGGGGTCTTGAAGACAACCAGGGGGTCTTGAAAACAACCAGGAGGTCTTGAAGACAACCAGGGGGTCTTGAAGACAACCAGGGGTCTATTGTTAATTCGCCTTATGCATGTTGGGAGGCTGTTGAACAGTCTTGGACCCCGGACACTTATTGCGTTCTCTCTTAGTTTACTAATGGCACTCCTACTTTTCACTGGGGGTATGTTGCATCGCCTGCCAAGTCTGTTGCTTTCGTAAGGAGAGATTTCTGTGTACATATTAGTAACCAGTCCCTCCAGAATCTTCCAGGTGTAAGTTATGATATATCTCTCTCGCCTGCGCTCCAGTGAGTACAAGTCAAGTGTTTCCAAGCGTTCCCAGTAGTTAAGGTTTTTGATGGAACTTATATGTGCAGTTAAGGTTCTCTGTACACTCTCTTAATCTACAATTTCACCTGTCTTGAATGTAGATGTTAACGTACAGCAGTATTCCAGCCTAGAGAGAACAAGTGATTTAAAAAGGATCATCACTGGCTTAGCATCTCTTGTCTTGAATGTTCTCATTATCCATCCTATCAGTTTCCTCGCTGATGTGATAGTGGCATTGTTGTGATCCTTGAAGGTGAGATCCTCAGACATTACCACTCCCAGGTCCTTCACATTACTTTTCCACTCTATTGTGTGATTAGAGTTTGTAGTATACTCTGTTCTAGTTATTATTTCCTCCAGTTTTCCATAACGGAGTAGTTGGAATTTGTCCTCATTGAACATCATATTGTTCTCTGTTTCCCACTGGAAAACTTGGTTCATATCTTCTTGGAGCTTTGTCGGGTCCTCAATGTCTGACACTCTCATGCAGATCCCAGTATCGTCTGCGAAGGATAACACAGTGCTGTGCATTACATCTCTGTCTGATATGAGGATAAGGAACAGTCTGGGGGCGAGTACTGTGCCTTGTGGAACAGAGCTCTTCACTATGGCAGCCTCCGATTTAACTCTGTTGACCACTACTCTTTGTGTTCGATTTGTTAGGAAGTTGAAGATCCATCTCCCCACTTTCCCAGTTATTCCTTTAGCACGTATTTTATGGGCTATTACGCCATGATCGCATTTGTCAAATGCTTTTCCAAAGTCTGTGTATATTACATCTGCATTCTGACTTTCTTCCAGTGCATCCAAGACCATATCATAGTGATCCAGTAGTTGTGAGAGGCAGGAGTGACCATCCAAGGCCATATCATAGTGATCCAGTAGTTGTGAGAGGCAGTAGTGACCATCCAAGACCATATCATAGTGATCCAGTAGTTGTGAGAGGCAGGAGTGACCATCCAAGGCCATATCATAGTGATCCAGTAGTTGTGAGAGGCAGGAGCGACCATCCAAGACCATATCATAGTGATCCAGTAGTTGTGAGAGGCAGGAGCGACCATCCAAGACCATATCATAGTGATCCAGTAGTTGTGAGAGGCAGGAGCGACCATCCAAGACCATATCATAGTGATCCAGTAGTTGTGAGAGGCAGGAGCGACCATCCAAGACCATATCATAGTGTTCCAGTAGTTGTGAGAGGCAGGAGCGACCATCCAAGACCATATCATAGTGATCCAGTAGTTGTGAGAGGCAGGAGCGACCATCCAAGACCATATCATAGTGATCCAGTAGTTGTGAGAGGCAGGAGCGACCATCCAAGGCCATATCATAGTGATCCAGTAGTTGTGAGAGGCAGGAGCTACCATCCAAGACCATATCATAGTGATCCAGTAGTTGTGAGAGGCAGGAGCGACCATCCAAGACCATATCATAGTGATCCAGTAGTTGTGAGAGGCAGGAGCGACCATCCAAGACCATATCATAGTGATCCAGTAGTTGTGAGAGGCAGGAGCGACCATCCAAGACCATATCATAGTAATCCAGTAGTTGTGAGAGGCAGGAGCGACCATCCAAGACCATATCATAGTGATCCAGTAGTTGTGAGAGGCAGGAGCGACCATCCAAGACCATATCATAGTAATCCAGTAGTTGTGAGAGGCAGGAGCGACCATCCAAGACCATATCATAGTGATCCAGTAGTTGTGAGAGGCAGAGCGACCATCCAAGACCATATCATAGTGATCCAGTAGTTGTGAGAGGCAGGAGCGACCATCCAAGACCATATCATAGTGATCCAGTATTGTGAGAGGCAGGAGCGACCATCCAAGACCATATCATAGTGATCCAGTAGTTGTGAGAGGCAGGAGCGACCATCCAAGACCATATCATAGTGATCCAGTAGTTGTGAGAGGCAGGAGCGACCATCCAAGACCATATCATAGTGATCCAGTAGTTGTGAGAGGCAGGAGCGACCATCCAAGACCATATCATAGTGATCCAGTAGTTGTGAGAGGCAGGAGCGACCATCCAAGACCATATCATAGTGATCCAGTAGTTGTGAGAGGCAGGAACGACCTGCCCTGAACCCATGTTGCCCTGGATTGTGCAGATTTTGGGAATCCAGGTGATTTGCAATCCTGCTTCTTAGCACTCTTTCAAAGATTTTTATGATGTGGGACGTCAGAGCTATTGGTCTATAGTTCTTAGGTACTGTTTTGCTGCCAACTTTATGGAGTGGGGCTATATCCGTTGTTTTTAGTGACTGGAATTGCACCTGTGTTTATGCTCCATCTCCATAGCATACTTGAGCCTGTGAGAGGGGTTTCTTACACTACTTTATGAACACAGAGTTCCACGAGTCTGGGCCTGGGACTGACTACATGGGCATGTCGTCA
Organism: Cherax quadricarinatus; assembly: GCF_026875155.1. Taxonomy (NCBI): domain Eukaryota; kingdom Metazoa; phylum Arthropoda; class Malacostraca; order Decapoda; family Parastacidae; genus Cherax; species Cherax quadricarinatus. The sequence continues at coordinate 28,400,098 of NC_069471.1, read as the reverse complement.
ATGGCTTTCTCAAAGTCTAGTGGAGTTAGGCTTATGTCAGAAATTTGGCATACATTGATAGGGCTTTGAGGCTCATTCCTGAAAAAAATTATTTAGATTGTTGCTCTTTAGACTGATCAGTGGCTGGATAAACACAGAGTCGTATTGAGACTTCAGTATCTCACTCATTTCCTTGTTGCCATCAAGGACCCGATACCAGATGTGGTTCTTGCCTTGTTTTCTTGCGTATGAGAAGAAATATTTCGAATTTCTTTCAACTTCACTAATCACTTTTAGCTCCTCCTGTCTCTCCTGGTTCCTGTAAGAGTCCCTTAACGTTAAGTTCAATATTTTCCACTTCCCTGGTCAGCACTTCCTTCCGTGTATCAGATAATTAAGCGTTTTTGAGGAGCTCAGGATTCTTCGTCGTCTTCTGTAGAGGGAGCATCTCTCTCTCTCCAGTTCACTTCTTCATATGTCTTGAACATGATTCAGCTGCCAGGAAGTTGATCTTTCCAAGGCACTGCTTAGGACCTATGTTATTTAAGATATCTTCCCAACCTGTTTCACTACCTGTAGTAGGAAGGTCATGTCACACAGGTCACTACCTGTAGTAGGAAGGTCATGTCACACAGGTCACTACCTGTAGAAGGAAGGTCATGTCACACAGGCCACTACCTGTAGAAGGAAGGTCATGTCACACCTGTAGTAGGAAAGTCATGTCACACAGGTCACTACCTGTAGAAGGAAGGTCATGTCACACCTGTAGTAGGAAAGTCATGTCACACAGGTCACTACCCGTAGAAGGAAGGTCATGTCACACAGGTCACTACCTGTAGAAGGAAGGTCATGACACACCTGTAGTAGGAAAGTCATGTCACACAGGTCACTACCTGTAGAAGGAAGGTCATGTCACACAGATCACTACCTGTAGAAGGAAGGTCATGTCACACATGTCACTACGTGTATGTGTATCTATATATTTATCTATCTTCATTAGTATCTTTTTGAAGGAGTATCTATTTCTCTATCTTTATAAGTATCTATCTATTTAACTATCTGTATGAGTTTCTATCTATCTATATGTGCATTTATCTAACAATGTGTATCTATTTATCCTTATGTGTATCTATTTGTCTATCTGTCTGTGTATCTATCTTTCTGTTCTTGTATCTATCTATCTATATGTAAATATATCTATCTTCCTCTGTTACCATATAAATATGATTCTATCCATCTATTTACCTATCTATCTGAGTATGGATATCTATTAGTATACATATCTAAGTGTCTGTATGAGTATCTCTGTGTATATTTATCTGTCCGAGTGTCTATCTACAGTATCTATCTATCTGTCACAGCGTCACCAAAAGTATCTAAATCTATTTCTAAATTAGTTCTAAGAACTTAGATTTTCTAGAAGGGAAGGAAAAGCAATTTCTTCTTTCAAGGCGGATTTGATCTACCAGCCTGTGTTTACCAGCCTGTCTATCTGTTTATCTGTCTATCTGTACTGTCCAGCCACACATAGAGGAAAAAACACAGGTAAAACTTTGTAAAAACAGCCTAAACAACAAACATTTCAATGTGTAGTCGAGACTGAAGCAGTAGTATATCTGATATTCCCTCAGAGGATAGTACATGATGAGATAACATTAATAAGAAATATTACTGACTATACCAGGTAATATTGTAGCAGTAGCACATGTGGTATTCCTTCAGAGGGTAGCACATGATGAGATAACATTAATGTTAATCCAGTTATCAACAAGTACGCTTTACTGTCTGTCCTCTGTACCCGTCACCACCTTCATAACCTCCTGCTTATCTTACCTGTAGTAAAAATCAACACCGTCTCCTGCAGGACACTTCAACCCTCAAACTCCCAATTCCTACCCAGAGAATAGCTTAAAAAATATTAATTTGGGAAATTAAAGACAAAAGCTTTTAAGGAAGCTAACAGACTCGTACCTCATATATGAGAGTAAACCTCTCTCTCTCTCTCTCTCTCTCTCTCTCTCTCTCTCTCTCTCTCTCTCTCTCTCTCTCTCTCTCTCTCCTCTCTCTCTCTCTCTCTCTCTCTCTCTCCTCTCTCTCTCTCTCTCTCTCTCTCTTCTCTCTCTCTCTCTCTCTCTCTCTCTCTCTCCTCTCTCTCTCTCTCTCTCTCTCTCTCTCTCTCTCTCTCTCTCTCTCTCTCTCTCTCTCTCTCTCTCTCTCCTCTCTCTCTCTCTCTCTCTCTCTCTCTCTCTCTCTCTCTCCTCTCTCACTCTCTCTCTCTCTCTCTCTCTCTCTCTCTCTCTCTAGCTCTCTCTATCTTTAATATTATTGTCACTTAATAAAGTTATATTCTGACTTACACTTGTGTCACTAACTCATCACGTCCTGGCCATCACGTCCTGGCCATCACGTCCTGGCCATCACGTCCTGGCCATCACGTCTCTCAGCTATTTAATATCTATCATTCATCTGGTCACATCAACATCAACAATTAATTTAAGTCGTGGAGTCAGCAGTCACCGTCCTGTCCTCCACACTGATAGCCCTTTTAGCTATCTTTCTAGTACCTACTTTCAGCTATCTTTCTAGCACCTACTTTCAGCTATGTTTCTAGCACCTCCTTTTAGCTATCTTTCTAGCACCTACTTTCAGCTATCTTTCTAGTACCTACTTTCAGCTATATATCTTTCTAGTACCTACTTTCAGCTATCTTTCTAGTACCTACTTTCAGCTATCTTTCTAGTACCTACTTTCAGCTATCTTTCTAGTACCTACTTTCAGCTATGTTTCTAGTACCTACTTTCAGCTATCTTTTTAGTACCTACTTTCACCTATCTTTCTAGTACCTACTTTCAGCTATCTTTCTAGTACCTACTTTCAGCTATCTTTCTAGTACCTACTTTCAGCTATGTTTCTAGTACCTAAATTTCAGCTATCTTTTTAGTACCTACTTTCACCTATCTTTCTAGTACCTACTTTCAGCTATCTTTCTAGTACCTACTTTCAGCTATCTTCTCTAGTACCTACTTTCAGCTATCTTTCTAGTACCTACTTTTAGCTATCTTTCTAGTACCTACTTTTAGCTATCTTTCTAGTACCTACTTTCAGCTATCTTTCTAGTACCTACTTTCAGCTATGTTTCTAGTACCTACTTTCAGCTATCTTTCTAGTACCTACTTTCAGCTATCTTTCTAGTACCTACTTTCAGCTATCTTTCTAGTACCTACTTTCAGCTATCTTTCTAGTACCTACTTTCAGCTATGTTTCTAGTACCTACTTTCAGCTATCTTTTTAGTACCTACTTTCACCTATCTTTCTAGTACCTACTTTCAGCTATCTTTCTAGTACCTACTTTCAGCTATCTTTCTAGTACCTACTTTCAGCTATCTTTCTAGTACCTACTTTTAGCTATCTTTCTAGTACCTACTTTTAGCTATCTTTCTAGTACCTACTTTCAGCTATCTTTCTAGTACCTACTTTCAGCTATGTTTCTAGTACCTACTTTCAGCTATCTTTCTAGTACCTACTTTCAGCTATCTTTCTAGTACCTACTTTCAGCTATCTTTCTAGTACCTACTTTCAGCTATCTTTCTAGTACCTACTTTCAGCTATCTTTCTAGTACCTACTTTCAGCTATCTTTCTAGTACCTACTTTCAGCTATGTTTCTAGCACCTCCTTTTAGCTATTTTTCTAGTACCTACTTTCAGCTATGTTTCTAGCACCTCCTTTCAGCTATCTTTCTAGTACCTACTTTCAGCTATCTTTCTAGTACCTACTTTCAGCTATCTTTCTAGTACCTACTTTCAGCTACCTTTCTAGTACCTACTTTCAGCTACCTTTCTAGTACCTACTTTCAGCTATCTTTCTAGTACCTACTTTCAGCTATCTTTCTAGTACCTTTCTTTCAGCTACCTTTCTAGTACCTACTTTCAGCTACCTTTCTAGTACCTACTTTCAGCTACCTTTCTAGTACCTACTTTCAGCTATCTTTCTAGTACCTACTTTCAGCTATCTTTTTAGCACCTTTTGGGGGCTGGAACGCGGACACAAGTTGCACGTGTGTCCCTGTACCAGCCCCCACCTGTACCAGCCCCCACCTGTACCAGCCCCCACCTGTACCAGCCCCCACCTGTACCAGCCCCCACCTGTACCCGCCCCCACCTGTACCAGCCCCCACCTGTATCAGCCCCCACCTGTACCAGCCCCCACCTGTACCAGCCCCCACATGTACCAGCCCCCCACTGTACCAGCCCACACCTGTACCAGCCCCCACCTGTACCAGCCCACACCTGTACCAGCCCCCACCTGTACCAGCCCCCACCTGTACCAGCCCCCACCTGTACCAGCCCCCACCTGTACCAGCCTCCCACCTGTACCAGCCCCCACCTGTACCAGCCCCCACTGTACCAGCCCCCACCTGTACCAGCCCCCACCTGTACCAGCCCCACCTGTACCAGCCCCCACCTGTACCAGCCCCCACCTGTACCAGCCCCCACCTGTACCAGCCCCCACCTGTACCAGCCCCCACCTGTACCAGCCCCCACCATGTACCAGCCCCCACCTGTACCAGCCCCCACCTGTACCAGCCCCCACCTGTACCAGCCCCCACCTGTACCAGCCCCCACCTGTACCAGCCCCCACCTGTACCAGCCCCCACCTGTACCAGCCCCCACCTGTACCAGCCCCCACCTGTACCAGCCCCCACCTGTACCAGCCCCCACCTGTACCAGCCCACACCTGTACCAGCCCCCACCTGTACCAGCCCCCACCTGTACCAGCCCCCACCTGTACCAGCCCCCACCTGTACCAGCCCCCACCTGTACCAGCCCCCACCTGTACCAGCCCCCACCTGTATCAGCCCCCACCTGTACCAGCCCACACCTGTACCAGCCCCCACCTGTACCAGCCCCCACCTGTACCAGCCCCCACCTGTACCAGCCCCCACCTGTACCAGCCCCCACCTGTACCAGCCCCCACCTGTACCAGCCCCCACCTGTACCAGCCCCCACCTGTACCCCCCCCACCTGTACCAGCCCCCACCTGTACCAGCCCCCACCTGTACCAGCCCCCACCTGTACCAGCCCCCACCTGTACCAGCCCCCACCTGTACCAGCCCCACCTGTACCAGCCCCCACCTGTACCAGCCCCCACCTGTACCAGCCCCACCTGTACCAGCCCCCACCTGTACCAGCCCCCACTGTACCAGCCCCCACCTGTACCAGCCCACACCTGCACCAACCAACACCTGCACCAACCAACACCTGCACCAACCAACACCTGCACCATCCAACACCTGCACCAACCCACACCTGCACCAACCAACACCTGCACCAACCCACACCTGCACCAACCCACACCTGCACCAACCCACACCTGCACCAACCAACATCTGCACCAACCAACACCTGCGCCAACCAACACCTGCGCCAACCAACACCTGCACCAACCCACACCTGCACCAACCCACACCCACACCAACCCACACCTGCACCAACCCACACCTGCACCAACCCACACCTGCACCAACCCACACCTGCACCAACCAACATCTGCACCAACCAACACCTGCGCCAACCAACACCTGCGCCAACCAACACCTGCACCAACCAACACCTGCACCAACCAACACCTGCACCAACCCACACCTGCACCAACCCACACCTGCACCAACCAACACCTGCACCAACCAACACCTGCACCAACCAACACCTGCACCAACCCCAGATGTACTATAATACTCCCTGCTAGGAGTACAAACAACACAGACTAACGAAAATAACATCTGAGCATCTCACAAAACCTTAATTAAACTCAGAACAAAATGAAACCCCAGGTAAATGGTTCTTATTATTCCAAATAAGTTTTACCCGACCTAACTAGGTTAGGGCATTGGCTTATGCCGGTAGGAGACTTGGACCTGCCTCGCATGGGCCAGTAGGCCTGTTTCAGTGCTCCTTTCTATTGTTTTAATCCTAACATGTCAATTCTTAGTTCTAACCTAGTTACAAATTTTTAATATCAGTCAATATATCAAGTCGTCAAGACATCATTTTTAACACCCAATTCCAAGAAATTTTTCAATTTTGGATATTGGCTGGCTTTTTTTTTTGGCCATTTCTCGACGCCCAAATCACACAAGGTTTTCCTGGTATCACTTTCCCCGTCTCATATTGATCCAGCTTCCTCACACGTGCATGTCTACCCCGATGTAAAATACAGCTGGGTGTTTCCCAAGTATCCACACACACATGGGGCGTTTCTATTGTCGTCGTGACCTAAATCGGTTCCAAGTCTTAATCACGCCGCATGAACGGGGGGAAAAATCCCGGGTCACCAAAGCCCAAAACCCCCGTTATTGCGCCATTTTATCATTAAACTGGTGCAAGAAACCCCTAGACAATGACAAATCCTATAGAGGTTTAAATTAAGGATTTGTTCAAATTTTTAATTATTATACGCTAGTGATTTTACGATCTTTGTACACATAGATGTTTTAGGTGAACCCCCATTATTCCCCCAGGGAGCAGGAGGATCATCCCGTGATCTTCACAGCCCGGTGCAGGAGTGATCACATCCTTGAGTATCACCAGCCCGGTAGCGGAAATGATACATTGAGATTTTTCACCAGCCCGGTAGCAGGAGTGATACCCGTGACTTCACCCGCCCCGGGTAGCAGGAGTGATCACATCCTGGATCTATCAAAGCCGGGAGCAGGAGTGATCACATCCCGTGATCTATACAACCCGGTAGCAGGAGTGATCCCCTCCCGTGACTATCCCACCCAGGAGCAGGAGGATCCCCCCTGGACTATCACCAGCCAGGGAGCAGGAGTGAACCTCCCGTGATCATACCAGCCAGGAGCGGAGTGACACATCTGTGACTATCACCCCCAGGTAGAGGAGTTCACATCCTGTGATCTATCACCCCCAGGTACGGGGTATCACATCTGTGAGTATCACCAGCCGGTAGCAGGAGTGACACACCTGGACATCACCACCAGGTAGCAGGAGGATCACATCCTTTATCTATCACCCCGCCCGGTAGCAGGGTGATAATCCTGTGTCTATCACCACCAGGGAGAGGATTTACATCCGTGATTATCACCGCCCGGGGAGCAGGATGATCACATCCGTGATCTTCACAAGCCCGGTAGCAGGAGTGAACCCCTCCGTGATTATCACCCAGCCGGTAGCGGGGACCATCCTGGGTTTTCACCCGCCCGGTAGAGGGTGATCCCATCCTGTGATTTTCACCGCCAGGGGCAGGAGTGTCCTCCTGTGTCTATCCCCAGCAGGTTGCAGGAGGGGTACTCCCGTATGTATCACCCGCCCGGACGGAGGATCACTCCTGTGAGTACACCAGCCCGGTAGCAGGGAGGTTTTAATCTGTGATCTATCACACGCCCGGTAGCAGGGTGATCCCATCCTGGATTATCCCAAAAGGGGGAGCGGATGATCCCCTCCCGGATCTATCAAACAGCCCGGGAAGCAGGGGGGTGATCACATCGGGGGATCTATCCCAGCCGGTGGGATGTCACATTGTGTGTATCACCGCCAGGTGAAGGGGGGTGATCACATCTGTATGTACACCAGCCCGGGAGAGGAGTGTCACATCCTGTGATCTATCACCTCAGGGAGCAAATGATCCCATCCTTGATCTATCACCCGCCAGGTAGAGGGGTGATCCCATCCTGCATCTTCACCAGCCGGTAGAGGAGTGTCCCTTTTCCCGTGTCTATCACCAGCCCGGTAGCAGGAGTGATCACATCCTGTGATCTATCCCAGCCAGGGAGGGGTGATCCCATCCGTATCTATCACCAGCCCGGGAGCAGGAGTGATCACTTCCCGTGACTTCACCCGGGTAGCAGGAGTGATCCCACCCTTTATCTATCCCCCAGGGGACAGGTGATCCCTCCTGTGATCTATCACCAGCCCGGTAGAGGGGGGACCCCTTGTGATCTATCCCAGCCCGGAGAGGGGGTGTACATCCGGATCTATCACCAGCCAGGTAGCAGGAAATGACACATCCGTGATCTATCACCAGCCAGGTAGCAGGGGGATCACATCGGATCTACACCGCCAGGTGCAGGGGTGATACATCCGTGACTTCACCAGCCAGGGACAGGGTGATACATCCTGTGATTATCACCAGCCGGTCAGGGTGTTAAATCTGGGGATCTATCACCGCCGGTGCAGGAGTGTCACATCCGTGACATCACCAGCCCGGGAGCAGGGTGATCACCTCCTGTGATTATCACCACCAGGTAGCAGGAGTGAACATCCTGTATCTATCACCACCAGGTAGCGGAGTGATCAATCCTGTGATCTATCCCCCCAGGAGCAGGGAGTGTCACATCCGTGTTATCCCCCGCCAGGTAGCAGGAGTGATCACATCCCGGATCTTTCACCCGCCAGGAGCAGGAGGATCACATCCGTGATCTACACCCCGGACAGGGTGATCACATTTTGATTATCCCGCAAGGTAGCAGGAGTGATCAAATCCCCCTGATCTATCACCCGCCAGGTAGCAGGAGTGATCACACCCTGATCTATCACCGCCAGGTGCAGGAGGGTCCATCCCGTGATCTATCACCAAACCCCCGGTGCAGGGGTATCAAATCCCCTGATCTATCACCAACCCGGTGCAGGGTGATCATCCCGGATCTATCCCACCAGGTACAGGGGTGATCCCCAACCCGTGATCATCACCAGCCAGGTGAGGGGTGACACATCCGTATCTATCACCCAGGTAGCAGGTGTTTAAAAAATCCCGTGTCTTCACCAGCCAGGTAGCGGGGGTGTACATCCCGTACTATCCCCAGCCAGGTAGCAGGGGTGATCAATCCCGTGATCTATCACCAGCCAGGTGAGGGGTTTATCACATCCTGTGATCTATCACAAGCCAGGTGCAGGGTGACAATCCGGGATCTTCACCAGCCAGGTAGCAGGATTCACTCCTGTGGTCATCACCAGCCCGGGAGCAGGGTGACACATCCTGTGATCTATCACCAGCCAGGTGCAGGAGTGTCCATCCTGTGATCTTACCGCCAGGTGCGGAGTGATCACGTCCTGATCTATCCCAGCCAGGTAGCAGGGTGTCACATCCCGGGTCAAAACACCAAACCAGGTAGCAGGGGTGAAAATCCCGTGATTATCACCAGCCGGTAGCGGGGGTGATCACATCCCGTGATCATCCCAGCCAGGGAGAGGAGTGATCACTCCTGTGATCTATACCCGCCGGTAGCGGAGGATACATCCCGTGTCATCACCGCCAGGTACAGGAGTGTCAATCCGTGATCTATCACCAGCCGGGAGCAGGAGTGATCACATCCGGATCTATCACCGCCAGGTTGCAGAGGATCACATCCGGATCTATCACCCCAGGGAGCAGGATGATCACATCCTGTGATCTATACCGCCAAAGGGAGCAGGAGTGATCACTCCCTGATTACACCCGCCAGGTACAGGGGGATCACACCTGTGATTACACCGCCCGGGGAAACGGAGTGATCAAATCCGGATCTACACCAGCCCGGGACAGGGTGATAAACCCGTGTCTATCACCGCCAGGGGCAGGGGTGATCCAAACCCTGATCTACACCAGCCAGGTAGCAGGAGTGATCACATCCGTGATCTATCACCAGCCAGGTAGCAGGAGTGATCACATCCGTGATCTATCACCAGCCAGGTAGCAGGAGTGATCACATCCCGTGATCTATCACCCCAGGGACAGGGTGATACATCCTGATCTATCACCAGCCAGGTAGCGGGGTGTCACACCCCTGATCTTCACCGCAGGGAGCAGGAGTGATCCATCCGTGATCTATCACCGCCCCGGGAGCAGGATGATCAACCGGATTTTTCAAGCCAGGTAGCAGGAGTGATCACATCCCGTGATCTATCACCAGCCAGGTAGCAGGAGTGATCACATCCCGTGATCTATCACCAGCCAGGTAGCAGGAGTGATCACATCCGTGATCTATCACCAGCCAGGTAGCAGGAGTGATCACATCCGTGATCTTCCCAGCCCAAAAGGAGTGATCACATTTCCCGGATCTTCACCGCCAGGGAGAGGAGTGATCAATCCGTGATTTCACCCCCCAGGGTTTGCAGGGTGATCACATCCGTGATCTATCACCGCCAGGGCGGAGTGACACATCCGCGATCTATCACCAGCCAGGTAGCAGAGGATCACATCCTGATCTATCACCAGCCCGGTAGCGGGGTGTTTACACCGTGATCTATCCCCAGCAGGGAGCAGGAGTGATCACATCCGTGACTATCACCCGCCAGGTAGCAGGAGTGTCACATCCGGATCTACACCAGCCCGGGAGAGGGGTGATCCAAAACCCCTGATCTATCACCAGCCAGGTAGCAGGAGTGATCACATCCGTGATCTATCACCAGCCAGGTAGCAGGAGTGATCACATCCGTGATCTATCACCACCCGGTAGCAGGGAGGATACCCGTGATTATCACCAGCCCGGTGCAGGGTGACACATCCCTTATCTATCACCCGCCCGGTAGGGTGATCACTCCGTGACTTCACCCAAAGGGGGAGCGGGTGATCCATCGTGATCTATCACCAGCCAGGTAGCAGGAGTGATCACATCCGTGATCTATTACAGCCAGGTAGCAGGGGGGATCACACCCCCCCCATCTATCACCCAGGGGAGGAGTGACACATCCGTGATCTATCCCGCCAGGGAGCAGGAGTGATCACCTCCCGTGATCTACACCGCCAGGGGAGCAGGAGTGATACACCGTGACTATCACCTGGCGGTAGGGGAGGGTGATCAATCCGTGATCTTCACCACCAGGTAGCAGGAGTGATAAACCCCTGATTATCACCAGCCCGGTGCAGGGGGATACATCCGGATCTTCACCCCCAGGACAGGGGTGATCAAAATCGTATTTTCCCAGCAGGGGCAGGGGATCCTCCCTAATCATCACCTGCCAGGTAGCTGATACTCCTGTGATCTATCACCAGCCAGGAGCAGGGGGATCCAACCTGTCTATCACCGCCAGGTGCGGGGGTGATCAATCCGGATCTATCACCCGCCAGGGGCAGGGTGATCCATCCGTGATCTATCCAGCAGTGAGGAGTGATCACATCCGTGATCTATCACCAGCCAGGTAGCAGGAGTGATCACATCCGTGATCTATCACCAGCCAGGTAGCAGGAGTGATCACATCCGTGATCTATCACCAGCCAGGTAGCAGGAGTGATCACATCCCGTGATCTATCACCAGCCAGGTAGCAGGAGTGATCACATCCGTGATCTATCACCAGCCAGGTAGCGGGTGTCCAAACCTGGAAATCCCCGCCCCGGTACAGGAGTGATCAAACCGGCTTCACCAGCCCCGGGGCAGGAGTGATCAATCCGGGTCTATCACCAGCCCCGGTACGGAGGATCACACCTGATCTATTACCAGCCAGGAGCAGGAGTGTCACATCCCGTGACTATCACCAGCCAGGTAGCGGATTTATCACATCCTGATCTATCCCAGCCAGGTAGCAGGAGTGACCTCCGTGATCTATCACCCGCCAGGGAGCAGGAATATTCCCCTCCGGATCTATACCAACCGGTAACGGAGTGATCACATCCGGGTCTTCACCAGCCAGGAAACAGGAGTGACACATCCCGTATTTTCACAGCCAGGTGAGGAGTGATCAATCCCTGTTCTACCCCAGGGGACAGGAGTGATCCATCCCCTGATCTATCCGCCGGTAGCAAATGATCCCCCCCGTGACATCCCCAGCCCGGTAGCAGGAGTGATCACATCCGGTCTATCACCAGCCAGGGGAAACAGGAGTGATAATCCGGGATCTATCCGCCAGGTACAGAGTGATCACATCCGTGTCTATCACCGCCAGGTGCAGGGTGATCACATCCGTGATCTTTCACCAGCCGGACGGGGTGATCACATCCGTGTTTTATACCACCGGTGCGGAGTGATCACCACGTGATCTACAGCCCGGGGACAGGAGTGATCCATCCGGATCTTTCACCACCGGGCAGGGAAAATGATCACATCCGTGACTTCACCAGCCGGTAGCAGGGGGACACACCGTGTCCTATCACCAGCCAGTAGCGGAGTGATCACATCCGGTCTATCACCGCCGGTGAGGCCGGTCACATCCGTGATCTATCCCAGCCCGGGGAGCAGGAGTGATCTCTCCGTGATCTATCCCGCCGGTCAGGGGTGATCCACATCCGTGATCTACACCAGCCAGGTTGCAGGAGGTCACACCGTGTTACACCAGCCCGGTAGAGGAGGATAAAATCCGTGATCTATCACCAGCCGGTAAGGGAGTGATCACATCCCGTGATCTATCACCACCAGGGGCAGGGTGATCACATCCCCTATTATCACCAGCCAGGTAGCAGGATGACACATCCGGATCATCACCGCCAGGTAGCAGGGGAAGGGTCAATCCGGGTTTTGACCCGCCAGGTACAGGGTGATCACTCCCGTGATCTTTCACCAGCGGGAGAGGAGTGACCATCCGGGGCATACCAGCCAGGGAGAGGAGTGATCCATCCGTGTCTATCCCAGCCAGGGAGCAGGAGGATCACATCCCGTGATCTACACCAGGGGGCCAGGTGAGGCGGAGTGATCACTCCTGAAAATCAACCGGTAGAGGAGTATACATCCGTGACTACACCAGCCAGGTAGCAGGGGTGATCCACCGTACTTCACCCGCCCCGGTAGCAGGGTGATCACCCGTGACTATCACCAGCCCGGTAGCAGGAGGGGGATCACTCCGTGATCATCACCACCCGGGGCGGGGGGGACACATCCCATCTTCACCAGCCAGGTTAGCAGGGTGTCAATCCGTGATCTATCACCACAGGTAGCAGGAGTGATCACTCGTGATCTTCACCAGCCAGGTGCAGGAGTGATCCCCCCGTGATCATCACCACCAGTGCAGGAAATGAAAAACATCCCGTGATCTATTCACCAGCCGGTAGCAGGAGTGATCACATCCTGTGATCTATCCCAGCCAGGGTAGCAGGGGGTGATCACATCCTGGATTATCACCAGCCAGGTCAGGGGTGATCCCATCCGTGTTATCACCAGCCCGGGAGCAGGAGGTCACATCCCGTGATTACACCGCCCGGGGAGCAGGAGTGAACATCCGTGATCTTCACCAGCCCGGTAGGGAGTATCACACCGTGATCATCACCACCAGGGAGCAGGAGTACACATCCGTGATCTAACACCAGCCAGGGGAGCAGGAGTGATCACATTTCCCTGATCTATCACCCGCCAGGTAGAGGGTGTCCATCCCGTGATCTACACCCGCCCGGTAGCAGGAGTGATCACATCCGTGTCTATCACCAGCCAGGTAGCAGGGTGTACATCCCTGAAATTTTCCCAGCCAGGTAGCAGGGTGATCAATCCGTGATCTATCACCATAGGTAGGGGTGATCCCCCTGTGATCTATCACCGCCGGTAGCAGAGTGATCACATCCTGTGATCTATCACCACCAGGTGCAGGAGTGTACACCCGTGACTTTTACCCGCCCGGTGCAGGAGTGACACACCGTGATCTTCACCAGCCAGGGAGCGGATGACCCACCCGTGTCTATCACCCGCCAGGGGGCAGGAGGGGATACTCCGTACTTCCCCCGCCCGTGCAGGGGGATCACATCCTGTGATCTATACCAGCCAGGTAGAAAGGGGTGATCCATCCCCTGCTACACCCCCGGTAGCAGGATTTATCACATCCGTGATCTATCACCAGCCAGTAGGGAGTGATCACATCCCCTGATTTCCAAGCCCGGTAGCAGGGGGTGATCACATCCGTGACTATCAACAGCCAGGGGAGCAGGGGGATCACTCCGGTCTATCACCGCCAGGGGCAGGGTGATCCATCCGTATTATCACCAGCCATAGCAGGAGTGGGCACATCCGTGATCTTCACCAGCCCGGTTGCAGGAGTGATAAAATCCGGATCTATCAACGCCAGGGGCGGAGTGATCAACCGTATCTATCACCCCAGGGTTGCAGGAAGGGTCCCACCTGTGATCTATCACAGCCGGTAGCAGGAGTGATCACATCCCGGAGCTACACCAGCCCGGAGAGGAGTGATCACATCCCGTGATCTATCACCAGCCCGGTGCGGAGTTAACCATCTTCCCCCCCCCACCCCCCCCCCCCCCCATCACCAACCAGGGTACAGGAGGATCCCATCCTGTGATCATCACCGCCCGGGTTTGCGGATATCCCATCCTGTGATCTATCACCAGCCCGGTAGCAGGGGTGATCCATCTGTGATTTCACCCCCAGGTAGAGGAGTGTCCCAAACCCCCGGGTCTATCACCAGCCAGGTAGCAGGGTGATCAATCCCCTGATCTTCCCCAGCCGGTAGCAGGAGTGATCCATCCGTGATTTTCACCAGGGGAGGGTGATCACATCCCCTGTTATCACCCGCCGGGGCGGAGTGTTTTCTCCCCTGATCTATCCCGCCAGTAGAGGGGTGATCACATCCCGTGATCTTACCACCGGTAGCAGGAGTGATCCCCCGTGACTATCACCAGCAGGTAGCGGAGTGATACATCCGTGATTACACCCCAGGGGGCAGGAGTGATCACATCCCTGATCTAACCACCCAGTACGGAGTGATCCATCGTGATCAAAACACAGCCAGGTAGCAGGATGATCCATCCTGTGATTTCACAGCCAGGGAGCAGGAGTGTTACATCTGTGATCTACACCAGCCAGGTGCAGGAGTGATCAATCCTGTATCTATCCCCCCCGGGTTTGCAGGGTGATCAAATCCCGGACTATCAAACCGCCCGGTGCGGAGTGAATCCCCCCTGTGATCTATCACCAGCCAGGTGCAGGGGTGATCCATCCTGTGTCTATCACCCGCCAGGTAGGCAGGGGTTCACATCCCGTTTATCATCACCCGCCCGGTAGCAGGAGTGATCACATCCGGATTATCACCACCGGGTAGCAGGATGTCACTCCCCTATCTTCACCCGCCCGGTAGCAGGGGTGATCACATCTGAGATCTATCCCAAGGGACAGGAGTGATCACATTTCCCGTGTCTATCCCAGCCCGGGCAGGGTGATCACATCCCGTGATCACACCCGCCGGTAGCCCCGGGGGATCACATCCCCCGGGTCTAACACCAGCCAGGAGCGGGGTGATCATACCGTGATTTATCATAAGTGTGATCACAAGTGGTCACATTGTGAACCCTTTAAAAAACAACTGTGCCTCTAGAACACAATTATTTCAAAAAATTGTTGTTATACCAAACTTAAATCATGATTCTGGCTAACATTTCAGACACAACAAAGGATGGGGATCGTACCCGGTGGTGAAAATGAACATTATTAAAGGGGGCTTAGGGCCCCTTGAAGGTAAATGGGGACTTAGTGCCTCTTGAAAAGGGAACTTTGGATTAAGTGCCCCTTTAAAGGGAACTTTGGGACTTGGTGCCCGAAAGGTAACTTTGGGATTAGTGCCCTTGAAAGGGAACTTTGGGGGATTAGGGCCTCATGAAAGGAATTGGGGGTTAGGTGCCTCTTGAAGGTAAATTTTGGGGGGAATTTTGGGCCTCTTGAAGGTAAATTTTGGGGCTTAGGGCCTCTTTAAGGTAAATTTGGGGACTTAGGTGCCTCTTGAAGGGAATTGGGGACTTGGTGCCTCTTTAAGGAACTTGGGGTTGGGCCTCTTGAAGGTAACTTTGGGGGAAAATTTTGGGCCCCTTTTAAAGGAACTTGGGGAATTTGGTGCCTCTTGAAGGTAAATTGGGGACTTTGGTGCCTTTATGAAAAGGGAACTTGGGGACTTAGGGGGCCTTTGAAGGGAACTTGGGGACTTGGGGCCCTTGAAGGTAACTTGGGGAACTTTAAGTGCCTCTTGAAGGGAACTTTGGGGGAATTGGTGCCCATGAAGGGAAATTGGGGAACTTAGGTGCCCCTTAAAGGAATTGGGGGAATTAGGTGCCTCTTGAAGGAAAATTGGGGACTTAAGTGCCCTTAAGGGAAATTGGGGGGGAAATTAGGTGCCTCTTAAAAAGGGAACTTTGGGGAACTTTGGTGCCTCTTAAAGGTAATTTGGGAACTTAGGGCCCGAAGGTAAATTGGGGAACTTAGGTCCTCTTGAAGGTAACTTTTGGGAACTTAGGTGCCTCTTGAAGGGAACTTGGGACTTGGGGCCTCTTGAAGGTAACTTGGGGTTAGGTGCCTCTGGGAAAGGGAAATTGGGGACTTGGGCCTCTTGAAGGTAACTTGGGGACTTAGGGCCTTTGAAGGAACTGGGGAACTTAGGTGCCCCTTTTAAGGTAAATTGGGGGCTTAGGTGCCTCTTTAAAGGGAACTTGGGGGGTTAGTGCCCATGGGTAACTTGGGGGGCTAGGGGCCTCTTTAAGGGGAAATTGGGGACTTAGGGCCTCTTGAAGGGAACTTTGGGGAAAATTAAGTGCCTCTTGAAGGTAATTGGGGGGAAATTAGGGCCTCATGAAGGAACTTGGGGAACTTAGGGGCCTCTTAAAGGTAACGGGGAACTTTGGTGCCTCTTTTAAGGTAACTTGGGGAATTAATGCCCCTTAAAGGAACTGGGGAAATTAGGTGCCCTTAAAGGTAACTTGGGGGAAATTTGGTGCCTTTAAGGTAACTTGGGGGGAATTGGTGCTCTGAAGGTAATGGGGAACCCTTGGTGCCTCTTGAAGGTAACTTTGGGAACTTAGGTGCCTCTTGAAGGTAACTTGGGGACTTAGGTGCCTCTTGAAGGTAACTTGGGGACTTAGGTGCCTCTTGAAGGTAACTTGGGGACTTAGGTGCCTCTTGAAGGTAAAATTGGGGAAATAGGGCCTCATGAAGGTAATTTGGGGAACTTAGGTGCCTCTTGAAGGTAACTTGGGGAACTTAGGTGCCTCATGAAGGTAACTTGGGGACTTAGGTGCCTCTTGAAGGTAACTTGGGGAACTTAGGTGTCTCTTGAAGGTAACTTGGGGAACTTAGGTGTCTCTTGAAGGTAACTTTGGGACTTAGGTGCCTCTTAAAGGTAACTTGGGGAACTTAGGTGCCTCTTAAAGGTAACTTGGGGAACTTAGGTGCCCTTGGAAGGTAACTTTGGGAACTTTTGGTGCCTCTTGAAGGTAACTTTGGGCTTAGGTGCCTCTTGAAGGTAACTTGGGGACTTAGGTGCCTCTTGAAGGTAACTTGGGGGACTTAGGTGCCTCTTGAAGGTAACTTGGGGAACTTGGGGCCTTTGAAGGGAAACTTGGGGAAAATAGGGGCCCCATAAGGTAATTGGGGACTTAGGTGCCTCTTGAAGGAAATTGGGGAACTTAGGTGCTCTGAAGGTAACTTTGGGGAAAATTAGGTGTCTCTTGAAGGAACTTTGGGATTAGGGCCTCTTTAAGGTAACTTTTGGGGAAATTGGGGTCTCTTAAAAGGAAAAATTGGGGAATTAGGTGCCCCTTTAAGGTAATCTGAAATTTTGGGACCTTTGAAGGTTTAAATTGGGGAATAAGGGGGCCCCTTGAAAGTAACTTGGGAACTTAGGTGCCTCATATATGTAACCTGAAGAACTTAGGTGCTTCCTGAAGGTAACTTGGGAACTTAGGTGCCTGTTGAGCGTAACCTGAGGAAATTAGGTGCCCCTTTTAAGGTCTTTGGGAACTTAGGTGCCTCTTTAATTAATTGGGGAACTTAGCTGCCCCCTAAAAGAACCTGAAGAACTTTGTGCCTCCTAAAGATAAATTGGGAACTTAGGTACCTCTTGAAAGAATGGGGGTCTCAGGGGCCTCCTAAAGGGAAATTTGGGGGAAATTAGGTGCCTTTAAAAAAACTCGAATTTGACTTATTATTCAGCAAGAGATGTAATTCTCTTAAACGTTCCCGGTCAGAGGTGAAACCCGCGCTATTCCCAGGCCCATTAACAAGTATTAGTAAACCGTCCTAGTTATCACTAAAATTTTCTTAGGTTTTTTTAACCCGGGAGGGGGAGCCCCCCCAGAAGAAAAACCCAAAAAAGTCAGGGTCATCCTTTTTGGGCCCAGTCTTTTTCCCCCCAGGATGCCACCCACACCAGGGGCGACTAACACCCTACCTATTTGTGTTTTGGTGAACAGAACAAAGGTGTAAGGAAACACCGTCGATATGTTTCCACTGCGGGGGAAATGAACCCCGGGGCCCCCGTGGTTTTTAAGCGGCAACTGTATCTACCCGGCCCCCGGGCCACTTAGCTACCAGGCCACCAGGCCACCTAGCTACCAGGCCACAGTGCCACCGGGCTACCAGGCCACCGGGCTACCGGGCTACCAGGCCACCGGGCTACCAGGCCACCAGGCCACAGGGCTACCAGGCCACCGGGCCCCCGGGCTACCAGGCCACTGGGCCACCGGGCTACCAGGCCACCGGGCTACCAGGCCACCGGGCTACCAGGCCACCAGGCCACCGGGCTACCAGGCCACCGGGCCACCGGGCTACCAGGCCACCGGGCCACCGGGCTACCAGGCCACCTAGCTACAAGGCCACCGGGCTACCAGGCCACCAGACCACCGGGCTACTAGGCCACCTAGCTACGAGGCCACTAGGCCACCGGGCTACCAGGCCACCGGGCTACCAGGCCATCAGGCCACCGAGCTACTAGGCCACCAGGCCACCGAGCTACCAGGCCACCGGGCTACCAGGCCACCGGGCTACCAGGCCATCAGACCACCGGGCTACTAGGCCACCTAGCTACGAGGCCACTAGGCCACCGGGCTACCAGGCCACCGGGCTACCAGGCCATCAGGCCACCGAGCTACTAGGCCACCAGGCCACCGAGCTACCAGGCCACCGGGCTACCAGGCCACCGGGCTACCAGGCCATCAGACCACCGGGCTACCAGGCCACCGGGCTACCAGGCCACCAGGCCACTGGGCTACCAGGCCATCAGGGCTACCAGGCCATCAAGCCACCGGGCTACCAGACCACCAGGGCACCGGGCTACCAGGCCACCGGGCTACCAGGCCACCAGACTACCAGGCCATCAGGGCACCGGGGTACCAGGCCACCGGGCTACCAGGCCACGGGCTACCAGGCCACCGGGCTACCAGGCCATCAGGCCACCGAGCTACTAGGCCACCAGGCCACCGAGCTACCAGGCCACCGGGCTACCAGGCCACCGGGCTACCAGGCCATCAGACAACCGGGCTACCAGGCCACCGGGCTACCAGGCCACCAGGCCACGGGGCTACCAGGCCACCGGGCTACCAGGCCATCAGGGCTACCAGGCCATCAAGCCACCGGGCTACCAGACCACCAGGCCACCGGGCTACCAGGCCATCAAGCTACCAGGCTACCAGGCCACCGTGCTACCAGGCCACCGGGCTACCAGGCTATCAGACCACCGGGCTACCAGGCCACCAGGCCACCGGGCTACCAGGCCACCGGGCTACCAGGCCATCAGGCCACCGAGCTACCAGGCCACCAGGCCACCATGCTACCAGGCCACCGGGCTACCAGGCCACCGGGCTACCAGGCTATCAGACAACCGGGCTACCAGGCCACCGGGCTACCAGGCCACCAGGCCACCAGGCCACCAGGCCACCAGGCCACCAGGCCACTGGGCTACCAGGCCATCAGGGCTACCAGGCCATCAGGGCTACCAGGCCATCAAGCCACAGGGCTACCAGACCACCAGGTCACCGGGCTACCAGGCCACCGGACTACCAGGCCATCAGGGCACCGGGCTACCAGGCCACCGGGCTACCAGGCCACCGGACTACCAGGCCATCAGGGCACCAGGGTACCAGGCCACCGGGCTACCAGGCCACCGGGCTACCAGGCCACCGGGCTACCAGGCCATCAGGCCACCGAGCTACTAGGCCACCAGGCCACCGAGCTACCAGGCCACCGGGCTACCAGGCCACCGGGCTACCAGGCCATCAGACCACCGGGCTACCAGGCCACCGGGCTACCAGGCCACCAGGCCACCGGGCTACCAGGCCACCGGGCTACCAGGCCATCAGGGCTACCAGGCCATCAAGCCACCGGGCTACCAGACCACCAGGCCACCGGGCTACCAGGCCACCGGACTACCAGGCCATCATGGCACCGGGCTACCAGGCCACCGGGCTACCAGGCCACCGGACTACCAGGCCATCAGGGCACCGGGCTACCAGGCCACCGGGCTACCAGGCCACCGGGCTACCAGGCCATCAGGCCACCGAGCTACCAGGCTACCAGGCCACCGTGCTACCAGGCCACCGGGCTACCAGGCTATCAGACCACCGGGCTACCAGGCCACCAGGCCACCGGGCTACCAGGCCACCGGGCTACCAGGCCATCAGGCCACCGAGCTACCAGGCCACCAGGCTACCGTGCTACCAGGCCAGCGGGCCACCGGGCTACCAGGCCACCGGGCTACCAGGCTATCAGGCCACCGGGCTACCAGGCCACCGGGCTACCAGGCCACCAGGCCACCAGGCCACCAGACCACCAGGTCACCAGGCCACAAGGCCACCAGGCCACCAGGCCACCAAACCACCAGGCCACCAGGCCACCAGGCCACCAGGCCACCAGGCCACCAGGCCACCAGGCCACCAAACCACCAGGCCACCAGGTCACCAGGCCACCAGGCCACCACACCACCAGGCCACCAGGCCACCAGGCCACCACACCACCAGGCCACCAGGCCACCAGGCCACCAGACCACCAGGTCACCAGGCCACAAGGCCACCAGGCCACCAGGCCACCAAACCACCAGGCCACCAGGCCACCAGGCCACCAGGCCACCAGGTCACCAGGCCACAAGGCCACCAGGCCACCAGGCCACCAAACCACCAGGCCACCAAACCACCAGGCCACCAGGTCACCAGGCCACCAGGCCACCACACCACCAGGCCACCAGGCCACCACACCACCAGGCCACCAGGCCACCAGGCCATCAGCCCACCAGGTCACCAGGCCACCGTGCCACCGGGCCACCGGGCCACATGGCCAGAGTTCAGAAATCTGTGGTGTGGACCACAGACTTACAACCATCACAACAAGAAAGAATTTCCATAGATAACTTTTTAAATTGATTTTATGATTACATAATTCCAGTTGTCCTGACGACACCATTCAGGGCTCTAAGTGACTTCAAAATTCAGGGCTCTAAGTTACTTCAAAATTCAGGGCTCTAAGTGACTTCAAAATTCAGGGCTCTAAGTTACTTCAAAATTCAGGGCTCTAAGTGACTTCAAAATTCAGGGCTCTAAGTTACTTCAAAATTCAGGGCTCTAAGTGACTTCAAAATTCAGGGCTCTAAGTTACTTCAAAATTCAGGGCTCTAAGTGACTTCAAAGTTCAGAGCTCTAAGTGACTTCAAAGTTTAGAGCTCTAAGTGACTTCAAAGTTCAGAGCTCTAAGTGACTTCAAAATTCAGGGCTCTAAGTGACTTCAAAATTCAGGGCTCTAAGTGACTTCAAAATTCAGGGCTCTAAGTGACTTCAAAATTCAGGGCTCTAAGTGACTTCAAAATTCAGGGCTCTAAGTGACTTCAAAATTCAGGGCTCTAAGTGACTTCAAAGTTCAGGGCTCTAAGTGACTTCAAAATTCAGGGCTCTAAGTGACTTCAAAGTTCAGAGCTCTAAGTGACTTCAAAGTTCAGAGCTCTAAGTGACTTCAAAATTCAGGGCTCTAAGTGACTTCAAAATTCAGGGCTCTAAGTGACTTCAAAGTTCAGAGCTCTAAGTGACTTCAAAGTTCAGAGCTCTAAGTGACTTCAAAATTCAGGGCTCTAAGTGACTTCAAAATTCAGGGCTCTAAGTGACTTCAAAATTCAGGGCTCTAAGTGACTTCAAAATTCAGGGCTCTAAGTGACTTCAAAGTTCAGAGCTCTAAGTGACTTCAAAGTTCAGAGCTCTAAGTGACTTCAAAGTTCAGAGCTCTAAGTGACTTCAAAATTCAGGGCTCTAAGTGACTTCAAAATTCAGGGCTCTAAGTGACTTCAAAATTCGGCTTAAGTGACTTCAAAATTAGGGCTCTAAGTGACTTCAAAGTTCAGAGCTCTAAGTGACTTCAAAGTTCAGAGCTCTAAGTGACTTCAAAGTTCAGAGCTCTAAGTGACTTCAAAATTCAGGGCTCTAAGTGACTTCAAAATTCAGGGCTCTAAGTGACTTCAAAATTCAGGGCTCTAAGTGACTTCAAAATTCAGGGCTCTAAGTGACTTCAAAGTTCAGAGCTCTAAGTGACTTCAAAGTTCAGAGCTCTAAGTGACTTCAAAGTTCAGGCTCTAAGTGACTTCAAAATTCAGGGCTCTAAGTGACTTCAAAATTCAGGGCTCTAAGTGACTTCAAAATTCAGGGCTCTAAGTGACTTCAAAGTTCAGAGCTCTAAGTGACTTCAAAGTTCAGAGCTCTAAGTGACTTCAAGTTCAGAGCTCTAAGTGACTTCAAAATTCAGGGATCTAAGTGACTTCAAAATTCAGGGCTCTAAGTGACTTCAAAATTCAGGGCTCTAAGTGACTTCAAAGTTCAGGCTCTAAGTGACTTCAAAGTTCAGAGCTCTAAGTGACTTCAAAGTTCAGAGCTCTAAGTGACTTCAAAATTCAGGGCTCTAAGTGACTTCAAAATTCAGGGCTCTAAGTGACTTCAAAATTCAGGGCTCTAAGTGACTTCAAAATTCAGGGCTCTAAGTGACTTCAAAATTCAGGCTCTAAGTGACTTCAAAGTTCAGAGCTCTAAGTGACTTCAAAGTTCAGAGCTCTAAGTGACTTCAAAGTTCAGAGCTCTAAGTGACTTCAAAATTCAGGGCTCTAAGTGACTTCAAAATTCAGGGCTCTAAGTGACTTCAAAATTCAGGGCTCTAAGTGACTTCAAAGTTCAGAGCTCTAAGTGACTTCAAAGTTCAGAGCTCTAAGTGACTTCAAAGTTCAGAGCTCTAAGTGACTTCAAAATTCAGGGATCTAAGTGACTTCAAAATTCAGGGCTCTAAGTGACTTCAAAATTCAGGGCTCTAAGTGACTTCAAAGTTCAGAGCTCTAAGTGACTTCAAAGTTCAGAGCTCTAAGTGACTTCAAAGTTCAGAGCTCTAAGTGACTTCAAAATTCAGGGCTCTAAGTGACTTCAAAATTCAGGGCTCTAAGTGACTTCAAAATTCAGGGCTCTAAGTGACTTCAAAATTCAGGGCTCTAAGTGACTTCAAAATTCAGGGCTCTAAGTGACTTCAAAATTTAGGCTCTAAGTGACTTCAAAGTTCAGAGCTCTAAGTGACTTCAAATTCAGAGTCTAAGTGACTTCAAAGTTCAGAGCTCTAAGTGACTTCAAAGTTCAGAGCTCTAAGTGACTTCAAAGTTCAGAGCTCTAAGTGACTTCAAAGTTCAGAGCTCTAAGTGACTTCAAAGTTCAGAGCTCTAAGTGACTTCAAAGTTCAGAGCTCTAAGTGACTTCAAAGTTCAGGGGCTCTAAGTGACTTCAAAATTCAGGGCTCTAAGTGACTTCAAAATTCAGGGCTCTAAGTGACTTCAAAATTCAGGGCTCCTCTAAGTGACTTCAAAGTTCAGAGCTCTAAGTGACTTCAAAGTTCAGAGCTCTAAGTGACTTCAAAGTTCAGAGCTCTAAGTGACTTCAAAATTCAGGGCTCTAAGTGACTTCAAAATTCAGGGCTCTAAGTGACTTCAAAATTGAGGGCTCTAAGTGACTTCAAAATTCAGGGCTCTAAGTGACTTCAAAATTCAGGGCTCTAAGTGACTTCAAAATTCAGGGCTCTATGTGACTTCAAAGTTCAGAGCTCTAAGTGACTTCAAAATTCAGGGCTCTAAGTGACTTCAAAGTTCAGAGCTCTAAGTGACTTCAAAATTCAGGGCTCTAAGTGACTTCAAAATTCAGGGCTCTAAGTGACTTCAAAATTCAGGGCTCTAAGTGACTTCAAAATTCTGGGCTCTAAGTGACTTCAAAATTCTGGGCTCTAAGTGACTTCAAAATTCAGGGCTCTAAATGTCTATAAAATTCAGGGCTCTAAGTGACTTCAAAATTCAGGGCTCTAAGTGACTTCAAAATTCAGGGCTCTAAGTGACTTCAAAATTCTGGGCTCTAAGTGACTTCAAAAGTCAGGGCTCTAAGTGACTTCAAAATTCAGGGCTCTAAGTGACTTCAAAATTCAGGGCTCTAAGTGACTTCAAAATTCAGGGCTCTAAGTGACTTCAAAATTCTGGGCTCTAAGTGACTTCAAAATTCTGGGCTCTAAGTGACTTCAAAATTCAGGGCTCTAAATGTCTATAAAATTCAGGGCTCTAAGTGACTTCAAAATTCAGGGCTCTAAGTGACTTCAAAATTCAGGGCTCTAAGTGACTTCAAAATTCTGGGCTCTAAGTGACTTCAAAATTCAGGGCTCTAAGTGACTTCAAAATTCAGGGCTCTAAGTGACTTCAAAATTCAGGGCTCTAAGTGACTTCAAAATTCAGGGCTCTAAGTGACTTCAAAATTCAGGGCTCTAAGTGACTTCAAAATTCAGGGCTCTAAGTGACTTCAAAATTCTGGGCTCTAAGTGACTTCAAAATTCAGGGCTCTAAATGACTTCAAAATTCAGGGCTCTAAGTGACTTCAAAATTCTGGACTCTAAGTGACTTCAAAATTCTGGGCTCTAAATGACTTCAAAATTCAGGGCTCTAAATGACTTCAAAATTCAGGGCTCTAAGTGACTTCAAAATTCAGGGCTCTAAGTGACTTCAAAATTCAGGGCTCTAAGTGACTTCAAAATTCAGGGCTCTAAATGACTAAAAAATACAGGGCTCTAAATGATTTCAAAATTCAGGGCTCTAAATTACTTCAAAATTAAGGGCTCTAATGACTTCAAAATTCAGGGCTCTAAGTGACTTCAAAATTCAGGGCTCTAAATGACTAAAAAATACAGGGCTCTAAATGATTTCAAAATTCAGGGCTCTAATGACTTCAAAATTCAGGGCTCTAAGTGACTTCAAAATTCAGGGTTCTAAATGACTAAAAAATACAGGGCTCTAAATGATTTCAAAATTCAGGGCTCTAAATTACTTCAAAATTAAGGGCTCTAAATGAGTTTAAAGTTTAGGGTTGTGAATAACTTTAAAGTTTAGGGTTGTGGCCACTGGTTGCTTTCAAGATCCCTGGTAGTCTTCAAGACCCCTGGTAGTCTTCAAGACCCCTGGTAGTCTTCAAGACCCCTTGTAGTCTTCAAGAAACCTGGTTGTCTTCAAGACCCCTGGTAGTCTTCAAGACCCCTGGTAGTCTTCAAGACCCCTGGTAGTCTTCAAGACCCCTGGTGGTCTTCAAGACCCCTGGTAGTCTTCAAGACCCCTGGTGGTCTTCAAGACCCCTGGTAGACTTCAAGACCCCTGGTGGTCTTCAAGACCCCTGGTAGTCTTCAAGACCCCTGGTGGTCTTCAAGACCCCTGGTGGTCTTCAAGACCCCTGGTAGACTTCAAGACCCCTGGTGGTCTTCAAGACCCCTGGTGGTCTTCAAGACCCCTTGTGGTCTTCAAGACCCCTGGTAGACTTCAAGACCCCTGGTGGTCTTCAAGACCCCTGGTAGTCTTCAAGACCCCTGGTGGTCTTCAAGACCCCTGGTTGTCTTCAAGACCCCTGGTAGTCTTCAAGACCCATGGTAGTCTTCAAGACCCCTGGTAGTCTTCAAGACCCCTGGTGGTCTTCAAGACCCCTGGTAGTCTTCAAGACCCCTGGTGGTCTTCAAGACCCCTGGTAGACTTCAAGACCCCTGGTGGTCTTCAAGACCCCTGGTAGTCTTCAAGACCCCTGGTGGTCTTCAAGACCCCTGGTGGTCTTCAAGACCCCTGGTAGACTTCAAGACCCCTGGTGGTCTTCAAGACCCCTGGTGGTCTTCAAGACCCCTTGTGGTCTTCAAGACCCCTGGTAGACTTCAAGACCCTGGTGGTCTTCAAAGACCCCTGGTAGTCTTCAAAACCCCTGGTGGTCTTCAAGACCCTGGTGGTCTTCAAGACCCCTGGTAGTCTTCAAGACCCCTGGTGGTCTTCAAGACCCCTGGTGGTCTTCAAGACCCCTGGTAGACTTCAAGACCCCTGGTGGTCTTCAAGACCCCTGGTGGTCTTCAAGACCCCTTGTGGTCTTCAAGACCCCTGGTAGACTTCAAGACCCCTGGTGGTCTTCAAGACCCCTGGTAGTCTTCAAAACCCCTGGTGGTCTTCAAGACCCCTCGTGATCTTCAAGACCCCTGGTAGACTTCAAGACCCCTGGTGGTCTTCAAGACCCCTGGTAGTCTTCAAGACCCCTGGTAGTCTTCAAGACCCCTGGTGGTCTTCAAGACCCCTGGTAGTCTTCAATACCCCTGGTGGTCTTCAAGACCCCTGGTAGTCTTCAAGATCCCTGGTAGTCTTCAAGACCCCTGGTGGTCTTCAAGACCCCTGGTGGTCTTCAAGACCCCTGGTAGACTTCAAGACCCCTGGTGGTCTTCAAGACCCCTGGTGGTCTTCAAGACCCCTTGTGGTCTTCAAGACCCCTGGTAGACTTCAAGACCCCTGGTGGTCTTCAAGACCCCTGGTAGTCTTCAAAACCCCTGGTGGTCTTCAAGACCCCTGGTGGTCTTCAAGACCCCTGGTAGACTTCAAGACCCCTGGTGGTCTTCAAGACCCCTGGTAGTCTTCAAGACCCCTGGTAGTCTTCAAGACCCCTGGTGGTCTTCAAGACCCCTGGTAGTCTTCAATACCCCTGGTGGTCTTCAAGACCCCTGGTAGTCTTCAAGATCCCTGGTGGTCTTCAAGACCCCTGGTAGTCTTCAAGACCCCTGGTGGTCTTCAAGACCCCTGGTGGTCTTCAAGACCCCTGGTAGACTTCAAGACCCCTGGTGGTCTTCAAGACCCCTGGTGGTCTTCAAGACCCCTGGTGGTCTTCAAGACCCCTGGTAGACTTCAAGACCCCTGGTGGTCTTCAAGACCCCTGGTAGTCTTCAAAACCCCTGGTGGTCTTCAAGACCCCTGGTGGTCTTCAAGACCCCTGGTAGACTTCAAGACCCCTGGTGGTCTTCAAGACCCCTGGTAGTCTTCAAGACCCCTGGTAGTCTTCAAGACCCCTGGTGGTCTTCAAGACCCCTGGTAGTCTTCAATACCCCTGGTGGTCTTCAAGACCCCTGGTAGTCTTCAAGATCCCTGGTTGTCTTCAAGACCCCTGGTAGTCTTCAAGATCCCTGGTTGTCTTCAAGACCCCTGGTGGTCTTCAAGACCACTGGACAGGCTCGTAAAATCAGTAGTTGACCATTCGGGATGTGGTTCGTACGCCAGTTTGCGTGAGACCAGCAGTAACAGCCTGGTTGATCAGACCCTGATCCACAATGAGGCCTGGTCACAGATCGGGCCGCGGGGGCGTTGACCCCCGGAAACCTCTCCAGCTAAACTCCAGGTATACTCCAGGTATACTCCAGGTATACTCCTGGTATACCCAGGACACTACGAATGATAGAAGCAGCGCTGGAATGATCAATTATGCTCAACTATTACGTATGATTCACCCCTCTGATACTACCATCACTGGAACCCACCTTCACCCCTCTGATACTACCATCACTGGAACCCACCTTCACCCCACTGATACTACCATCATTGGAACCCACCTTCACCCCTCTGATACTACCATCATTGGAACCCACCTTCACCCCTCTGATACTACCATCATTGGAACACACCTTCACCCCTCTGATACTACCATCACTGGAACCCACCTTCACCCCTCTGATACTACCATCATTGGAACACACCTTCACTCCTCTGATACTACCATCATTGGAACCCACCTTCACCCCTCTGATACTAACCATCATTGGAACACACCTTCACCCCTCTGATACTAACCATCACTGGAACCCACCTTCACCCCTCTGATACTACCATCACTGGAACCCACCTTCACCCCTCTGATACTACCATCACTGGAACCCACCTTCACCCCACTGATACTACCATCATTGGAACCCACCTTCACCCCTCTGATACTACCATCATTGGAACCCACCTTCACCCCTCTGATACTACCATCATTGGAACACACCTTCACCCCTCTGATACTACCATCACTGGAACCCACCTTCACCCCTCTGATACTACCATCACTGGAACCCACCTTCACCCCTCTGATACTACCATCATTGGAACCCACCTTCACCCCTCTGATACTACCATCATTGGAACACACCTTCACCCCTCTGATACTACCATCACTGGAACACACCTTCACCCCTCTGATACTACCATCATTGGAACCCACCTTCACCCCTCTGATACTACCATCATTGGAACACACCTTCACCCCTCTGATACTACCATCATTGGAACACACCTTCACCCCTCTGATACTACCATCATTGGAACACACCTTCACCCCTCTGATACTACCATCATTGGAACACACCTTCACCCCTCTGATACTACCATCATTGGAACCCACCTTCACCCCTCTGATACTACCATCACTGGAACCCACCTTCACCCCTCTGATACTACCATCACTGGAACCCACCTTCACCCCTCTGATACTACCATCACTGGAACACACCTTCACCCCTCTGATACTACCATCACTGGAACCCACCTTCACCCCTCTGATACTACCATCACTGGAACCCACCTTCACCCCTCTGATACTACCATCACTGGAACCCACCTTCACCCCTCTGATACTACCATCACTGGAACACACCTTCACCCCTCTGATACTACCATCACTGGAACCCACCTTCACACCTCTGATACTACCATCACTGGAACCCACCTTCACCCCTCTGATACTACCATCACTGGAACACACCTTCACACCTCTGATACCACCATCACTGGAACCACCTTCACCCCTCTGATACTACCATCACTGGAACCCACCTTCACCCCTCTGATACTACCATCACTGGAACACACCTTCACCCCTCTGATACTACCATCACTGGAACCCACCTTCACCCCTCTGATACTACCATCATTGGAACACACCTTCACCCCTCTGATACTACCATCATTGGAACACACCTTCTCTCCTCTGATACTACCATCACTGGAACCCACCTTCACCCCTCTGATACTTACCATCACTGGAACACACCTTCACTCCCTCTGATACTACCATCATTGGAACACACCTTCACCCCTCTGATACTACCATCATTGGAACACACCTTCACCCCTCTGATACTACCATCATTGGAACACACCTTCACCCCTCTGATACTACCATCATGGACACACCTTCTCTCCTCTGATACTACCATCACTGGAACACACCTTCACCCCTCTGATACTACCATCATTGGAACACACCTTCACCCCTCTGATACTACCATCACTGGAACCCACCTTCACCCCTCTGATACTACCATCACTGGAACACACCTTCTCTCCTCTGATACTACCATCATTGGAACCCACCTTCACCCCTCTGATACTACCATCACTGGAACACCACCTTCACCCCTCTGATACTACCATCACTGGAACCCACCTTCACCCCTCTGATACATACCATCACTGGAACCACCTTCACCCTCTGATACTACCATCACTGGAACCCCCTTCACCCCTCTGATACTACCATCACTGGAACCCACCTTCCACCCTGATACTACCATCACTGGAAACACACCTTCACCCCTCTGATACTACCATCATTGAACACACCTTCACTCCTCTGATACTACCATCACTGGAACCCACCTTCACCCCTCTGATACTACGATCACTGGAACCCACCTTCACCCCACTGATACTACCACCCTGGAACCCACCTTCACCCCTCTGATACTACCATCATTGGAACCCACCTTCACCCCTCTGATACTACCATCACTGGAACCCACCTTCACCCCTCTGATACTACCATCACTGGAACCCACCTTCACCCCTCTGATACTACCATCATTGGAACCCACCTTCACCCCTCTGATACTACCATCACTGGAACCCACCTTCACTCCTCTGATACTACCATCATTGGAACCCACCTTCACTCCACTGATACTACCATCACTGGAACCCACCTTCCACCCTCTGATACTACCATCACTGGAACCCACCTTCACCCCTGATACTACCATCATTGGAACCACCTTCACCCCTCTGATACTACCATCACTGGAACCCACCTTCACCCCTCTGATACTACCATCACTGGAACCCACCTTCACCCCTCTGATACTACCATCACTGGAACCCACCTTCACTCCTCTGATACTACCATCATTGGAACCCACCTTCACCCCACTGATACTACCATCACTGGAACCCACCTTCACCCCTCTGATACTACCATCATGGAACCCACTTCACCCCTCTGATACTACCATCATTGGAACCCACCTTCACCCCTCTGATACTACCATCACTGGAACACACCTTCACTCCTCTGATACTACCATCACTGGAACCCACCTTCACCCCTCTGATACTACCATCACTGGAACCCACCTTCACCCCTCTGATACTACCATCACTGAACCCACCTTCACTCCTCTGATACTACCATCACTGGAACCCACCTTCACTCCTCTGATACTACCATCACTGGAACCCACCTTCACCCCTCTGATACTACCATTCACTGGAACCCACCTTCACCCCTCTGATACTACCATCACTGGAACCCACCTTCACTCCTCTGATACTACCATCATTGGAACCCACCTTCACCCCTCTGATACTACCATCACTGGAACCCACCTTCACTCCTCTGATACTACCATCACTGGAACCCACCTTCACTCCTCTGATACTACCATCACTGGAACCCACCTTCACCCCTCTGATACTACCATCACTGGAACCCACCTTCACCCCTCTGATACTATCATCTCTGGAACCCACCTTCACTCCTCTGATACCACAATCACTGGAACCCACCTTCACTCCTCTGATACTACCATCAGTGGAACCCACCTTCACTCCTCTGATAACCACCATACTTGAACCCACCTTCACATCCTCTGATACCACCATCAGTGGAACCCATTCTTCACTCCTCTGATACCACCATACTGGAACCCACACTTCACTCCTCTGATACCACCATCAGTGGAACCCACCTTCACTCCTCTGATACCACCATCAGTGGAACCCACCATTCATCCTCTGATACCACCATCAGTGGAACCACCTTCACATCCTCTGATACCACCATCACTTGAACCCCTTCACTCC
Source organism: Cherax quadricarinatus (assembly GCF_026875155.1). NCBI lineage: Eukaryota > Metazoa > Arthropoda > Malacostraca > Decapoda > Parastacidae > Cherax > Cherax quadricarinatus. Next base: position 28,369,002 of record NC_069471.1, on the reverse strand, counting down.
CTGATACCACCATCAGTGGAACCCATCTTCACATCCTCTGATACCACATCATGGAACCACCTTCACTCCTCTGATACCACCATCAGTGGAACCCACTTCACTCCTCTGATACCACATCAGTGGAACCCAATCTTCACTCCTCTGATACCACCATCACTGGAACCCACCTTCACTCCTCTGATACTACCATCACTGGAACCCACCTTCACTCCTCTGATACCACCATCAGTGGAACCCACCTTCACTCCTCTGATACCACCATCACTGGAACCCACCTTCACTCCTCTGATACCACCATCAGTGGAACCCACCTTCACTCCTCTGATACCACCATCAGTGGAACCCACCTTCACTCCTCTGATACCACCATCAGTGGAACCCACCTTCACTCCTCTGATACCACCATCAGTGGAACCCACCTTCACTCCTCTGATACCACCATCACTGGAACCCACCTTCACTCCTCTGATACCACCATCAGTGGAACCCACCTTCACTCCTCTGATACTACCATCACTGGAACCCACCTTCACTCCTCTGATACCACCATCAGTGGAACCCACCTTCACTCCTCTGATACCACCATCACTGGAACCCACCTTCACTCCTCTGATACCACCATCAGTGGAACCCACCTTCACTCCTCTGATACCACCATCAGTGGAACCCACCTTCACTCCTCTGATACCACCATCAGTGGAACCCACCTTCACTCCTCTGATACCACCATCAGTGGAACCCACCTTCACTCCTCTGATACCACCATCACTGGAACCCACAATCACTCCTCTGATACCACCATCAGTGGAACCCACCTTCACTCCTCTGATACCACCATCACTGGAACCCACAATCACTCCTCTGATACCACCATCAGTGGAACCCACCTTCACTCCTCTGATACCACCATCACTGGAACCCACAATCACTCTCTGATACCACCATCATGGAACCCAACCTCACTCCTCTGATACCACCATCAGTGGAACCCACCTTCACTCCTCTGATACCACCATCAGTGGAACCCACCTTCACTCCTCTGATACCACCATCACTGGTGATTTCAGCCTAAGGCATACAAAATGGAAGAATGTAGCGAATAATGTTATAGCTGAAAGAATCCCCGGAGGTAGCGCAGATGAAAGGTCACACACACATGAGCTACTAAGTCTCTGCGAGAAACACACCTTAAGGCAGCAGATAGTGGAGCCAACAAGACTAGAAAACACACTTGACCTTATCTTCACAAATAATGAGGACCTGATAAGAGACATAAGAATATCAAAAACAACTAATTCCGATCACAACCTAATCGAAGTCCAGACGTACATGCATAGGGGTCCTGAACAGCAGAATGCATGTACCTGTGAAGGTGTCTTCACAAAATACAACTTCAACAACAAGAACATCAACTGGGACCAGGTAAACCATGTCCTAAACGAAACATGTTGGGAAGATGTCTTAAATGACATGGATCCAAACCAGTGCCTTGAAAGGATCAACTTCCTGGCAGCTGAAGCATGTTCTAGGCATATTCCCCTAAGAAAGAAGAAGAGCAGGAGTAAACTGGAGAGAGAAAGACGCTCCCTCTACAGAAGACGACGAAGAGTTACTGAACTCCTCAGGAGTGCTAGAATATCTGATACACGAAAGGAGGCGCTGACCAGGGAAGTGGAAACTATCAAACTTAAGTTAAATGACGCTTACAGGAACCAGGAGAGACAGGATGGGACTTACTCAGGCAGGATGGAACTTACTCAGGCAGGATGGGACTTACTCAGGCAGGATGGGACTTACTCAGACAGGATGGGACTTACTCAGGCAGGATGGGACTTACTCAGACAGGATGGGACTTACACAGATGACAACAAGGAAATGAGTGAAATATTGAAATCCCAGTACGACTCTGTGTTTAGTGAACCACTAATCGGTCTGAGGATCGACGACCCAAATGATTTCTTCATGAATGAGCCTCAAAACTCTATAAATGTATGCCAGATTTCCGACATTACCCTAACTCCGATAGATTTCGAAAAAGCCATTGACAACATGCCTATGCACTCAGCCCCGGGCCCAGACTCGTGGAACTCTGTGTTCATTAAGAACTGCAAGAAACCCCTCTCGCGTGCCCTAAGTACACTATGGAGGAGGAGCTTGGACATGGGTGAAATTCCACAGTCACTAAAAACAACGGATATAGCCCCACTCCATAAAGGTGGCAGCAAAGCATTAGCTAAGAACTATAGACCAATAGCTCTGACGTCCCACATCATAAAAATCTTTGAAAGAGTGCTAAGAAGCAGGATTGCAAATCACCTGGATTCCCAAAATCTGCACAATCCAGGGCAACATGGGTTCAGGGCAGGTCGCTCCTGCCTCTCACAACTACTGGATCACTATGATATGGTCTTGGATGGTCACTCCTGCCTCTCACAACTACTGGATCACTATGATATGGTCTTGGATGGTCGCTCCTGCCTCTCACAACTACTGGATCACTATGATATGGTCTTGGATGGTCGCTCCTGCCTCTCACAACTACTGGACCGCTATGATATGGTCTTGGATGGTCGCTCCTGCCTCTCACAACTACTGGATCACTATGATATGGTCTTGGATGGTCACTCCTGCCTCTCACAACTACTGGACCGCTATGATATGGTCTTGGATGGTCACTCCTGCCTCTCACAACTACTGGATCACTATGATATGGTCTTGGATGGTCACTCCTGCCTCTCACAACTACTGGATCACTATGATATGGTCTTGGATGCACTGGAAGAAAATCAGAATGCAGATGTAATATACACAGACTTTGCAAAAGCATTTGACAAATGCGATCATGGCGTAATAGCCCATAAAATACGTGCTAAAGGAATAACTGGGAAAGTGATAGATGGATCTTCAACTTTCTAACAAATCGAACACAAAGAGTAGTGGCCAACAGAGTTAAATCGGAGGCTGCCATAGTGAAGAGCTCTGTTCCACAAGGCACAGTACTCGCCCCCATCTTATTCCTTATCCTCATATCAGACATAGACAGAGATATACACCACAGCACCGTATCATCCTTTGCGGATGATACTAGGATCTGCATGAGGCTGTCATCTGCTGAGGACGCGGTTAACCTCCAAGAAGATATAAACAAAGTTTTCCAGTGGGCGACGGTAAACAATATGATGTTCAATGAGGACAAATTCCAACTACTCCGTTATGGAAAACTGGAGGAGATAATAACTAGAACAGAGTATACTACTGACTCCGGCCATACAATAGGGGGAAAATAATGAAAGGGCCCTGGGAGTGTAATGTCTGAGGATTCACTTTCAAGGTCACAAAGTGCCAGATCGCACGTGCAAAGAAAATGATAGGTGGTAATGAGAACTTTCAAAACGAAGATCCCAAAGCCCATGATGACCCTTTTCAAACACTTGTTCTTCTAGGCGGGAAATATGCTGTACTTTAACTTCCATTAAAAGCATGTGAAATGCAGATCTTAGAGTGTACAGGTCCTTTATGCAGTTTAAATTCGTCAAGCATTCTATGGGAACGCTTGGGAAACACTTGACTTTTACTGTTGGGAAGAGGGGGAGAGTATATCATTAAATTCACTTTGGAAAAAACTTGGAAAGGGTTGGGCCCAAATTGCACAGAAAAAACATCCTACGAAAGAAAATGGGAGGCGATGAAAATGCCCCCAAAAAGAAAATAGGGGCGCCCTTTTTCACTAAGGGAAAACCCCCTGTAAGTGCCGGGGCCCAAGACTGTTCAACACCTCCCTAAGCATTAGGGGGGAAATTTCCAATAAACCCTGGCTGCCTTCCAGAGAGGCTGGAAAGATACGTAAAGTCGTGCCGGGTCAGGGGGGTGTGGGTCGATTGGACGCATGCGGCCCGCAGTAAAGCCTAGTTGATCGGACCTGATTCATGGGGGGCCGGCGTGGGGCCGGGGGGTTGATCCCGGAATAAACCCCCAGGTTCTCCGGTACCAGGTTCCCTATGTATACCATCAAAGGAACCCACTTCCTCCCCTTTTACCCCCACACTGGAAACCACCTTCACCCCCTGATACCATCACTGGAAAACACCTTCACTCTCTGATACCACTCATGGAACCCCCTTACTCCTCTGATAACCCCCATCATGGAAAACCCCTTCACTCCTCCACACCACCTATGGAACCCCCTTATCCTCTGATTTACCATCAAAGGAACCCCACCCCTTTTTCCTTGATTTCACCCTACTGGAACCCCCCTTCACCCTTTTATCCCTCAATGGAACCACCTTCAATCTTGTCCACCATACTGGAAAAACCCCCCTTTACCCTCTGATACTCCATCCTGGAACCCCCTTCATCCCCTGATCCAAAAACGGAACCCACCTCGTCCCCTGATATCCAATGGAAAACCCCTTCTCCTCTGATACTCCCTCCCCTGGCACCCCCCTTCACTCCTTGATATACCCCTCAGGACACACCCTTTACCCCCTGATACCCCCATCCTGGAACCCCCCTTCACCCCCTTATCCACCATATGGAACCCCCTTCACTCCTCTGATACTCCCTATTGGAACCCCCCTTCACTCCTTGATACCCTACCTGGAACCCCCCTTCACTCCTGTTTCCACCTTAGTGGAACCCCCCTTACTCCTTGTTTACCATCACTGGAACCCCCTTCACTCCCCTTTATACCCCCATCACTGGAAAACCCCCTTCATCCTTGATCCCCCATACTGGAACCCCCTTAAACTTGTATACCCGATGGAACCCCCTTCAACCTCTGATACACATCACTGGAACCACCTTTTAACCCCGATACCCCATCACTGGAAAACCCCCTTCACCCCTTGATATACATCCTGGAACCCCCCTTCACCATTTTGATATCCCTCACAGGACCCCCTTACATCTGATACCCCCAAAAAGGAACCCCCCCTTTACACCCTTTATTTACAATGGAACCCCCCTTCACCCCCCTGATACCACCCTCATGGAACCCTTCACTCCCCGATCACCACATGGAACCCCCTTCAAAACCCCATTACACACTGGAACCCCCCTTCACACCCCTGTACTACTCAAGGAACCACCCTTTACACCTCTGATACTCCCTCACTGGAACCCACCCTTTACCCTTGATACACCCTACTGGAAAACCCCCCTTACACATTGTCCACCCACTGGAACCCCCCTTCCCCCTCTGTACTACCATACTGGAACCCCCTTCACCCCCCTTTATTCCATCACTGGAACCCACCTTCACACCTCTGTACCACCCTCACTGGAAACCCCCTTTACACCCTTTATACCCATACTGGAACCCACCTTCCAAATCTGATACCACCATACTGGAACCCACCTTCCCCACCCCGTACTACCTCATGGAACCCACCTTCAAATTGATACTACACTGGAAAAACCCCCTTCCAACCCCTTTTATATCCCATCATGGAACCCCCTTTACCCCTCTGATACTACCTCCTGGAAAACCCCCTTCATCCTTGATATACCCTTCTGGAACCACCCTTTACCCCCCTGATATGCCATCACGGAACCCACCTTTCCCCCCCGATTCTCCCTCATTGGAACCCCTTTACTCTTGTGCTGCCACAGGACCCACCTTATCCTTGTATCATCCCTGGAACCCCCCTTTATCCTCTAATACCCCATCACTGGAAACCCCCCTTACTCCTTGTCTCCTATGGGGCCCCCGTCCTCTTCTGAGTCCATCATGGAACCCACCTTTCCCCCTCTGAACTACCCCATGGAACCCTCCTTCATCCTTTATACTACCATCACTGGAACCACCTTCATTTCTGTACTACCATCCTGAAACCCACCTTCACCTCTGATATATATCACTGGAACCCACCTTCCCCCTTGATTCTCCATCACTGAAACCACCTTCACCATTGTTCCCCCATCATGGACCCCCTTCCCCCTTGATTGCCTCACTGAAACCCACTTCTCCTTATATACCATCACTGAACCCACCTTCATCCTTGAATACCTAACTGGAACCCACCTTACCCTTGATACTACCATCACTTGAAACCCCCTTCACTCCTCTGATATACCTTTGGGGAACCCCCCCCTTCCTCCCCTTTATACTACCATACGGACCCCCCTTCATCCCCTGATACTGCCCTCACTGGAGCCCCCACACACCTTGATACTGCCATATGGAACCTCCCTTCCCTCCTTGTATACCATCACTGGAACCACCCTTTATCCTTGTTACCATCATGGAACCCACCTTCCCTATGTCTACCGTCACTGGAACCCCCCCCTTTTCATCTGACACCACCACTTGGAACCCCCTTTACCCTCTATATACCTCACTGGAAACCCCCCTTCACTCATCGACACCCCCATCTCTGGAACCCCCCTTACTCCTTGATCTACATCACTGGAACCCACCTTCATCATTGACCCCCATCACGGAACCCACCCTTCCCCCTCTGATACTACATTACTGGAACACAGCCTCATCCCCCCATATGCCCCCCACGGAAAACCCCCCTTCATCCCCTGATACTCCATCATGGAACCCCCCCTTAAACCACTCGATAAATACCATAGTGGAACCCCTTCACCCCTCTGATATTACATTTACTGGAACCCACCTTCATCGCTTGATACTACTCCTGGAACCACATTAACCCTTGATCTACCCTATGGAACCACCCTTAACACTTGATACTACCACAGGGGAACCCCCCTTCACCCCCTTATATTACTTCAGGAACCCCCCTTCATCCTCTGATGCTTCGTCACTGGAACCACCTTCATCGCTCGATATACATTATGGAACCCACCCTTTACTCCCCTGATACCCCGATCACTGGAACCCCCCTTATCCCCTTTATATACCCTATATGGAACCCCCCTTCACTCCTTGATCCCATCACGGGGAACCCACCCTTCACTCTTCTGATGCTACCTCACTGGAACCCCCCTTTTAAACCCCTTTAACTAACATCACTGGAACCCCCCTTCCTCCCCTGTATACTATCACTGGAACCCCCCCTTTATCTTTGATATACCATCACTGGAACCCACCCCTTTATCCTTGATCTACCATCACTGGGGAACCACCTTCACTCCTGAACTACTTCATGAAACCATCTTATCCTGTACTACCCTCACTGGAACCCCCTTCACTCCACTGATACTACTATTTCCCGGAACCCACCCTTTATCTTTGATACACCCTATGGAACCCCCTTCTCTCTGTATACCCTCCGGAAAACCCCCCATTTCTGATATACCCAAAAGGAACCCCCCTCATCCCCTGATACTACCCTCAATGGAACCCACCTTCATCTTGAACTTCCATCACTGAAACCCCCCTTCACCCCCTTTATATACATCACTGAAACCCACCTTACCCCCCCTGATCTACCATCATGAAAAACCCCCTTTTACCCCTGGTACTATCATCACTGGAACCCCCTTTCACCCCTTGATATACCATCACTGAAACCCCCTTCACCTTTGTCCACCACACGGAACCCACCCCTTACTCCCCCGATTTACCCTCATGGGAAAAAACCCCCTTTATCCTTGTACTACCCCTGGAAAACCCCCCTTATCATGATACTACCTCACTGGAACCCCCCCTTCATCCTCTGATACTACCCTACTGGAACCCCCCTTCATTTCTGGGTACACCCTCATGGAACCCCCCTTCATTTTTTACCATCAGGAACCCCTTTATCTCCTCTGATTTGTTATCACTGGAAAACCCCCCTTCATTCCCTTTATACTCATCACTGGAACCCACCTTTACCCCCTTTATATATCATCCTGAAACCCCCCCCCCTTCACCCCCGTATTACACTGGAAAACCCCCTTACTCCCTTTATATACCTCACTGAAACCACCCCACCCCTTGATACTAAAATCACTGAAACCCACTTCACCCCTCTGATACTTCATCTCTGGAACCCCCTTCACTCTCTGATACCCCAAAACACTGAAACCCACTTCACCCCTCTGAACTATCTTTGGAAAACCCCCCTTCACCCCTTTATACTAAAACACTGGAACCCCCTTCACCCCTTGATCTTCATCTTGGAACCCACCTTCATCCCCTTTTACCCAATACTGGAACCCACCTTCCTCCTCTTTAACACTGGAAAACCCCCCTTTATCCCCTGATACTCCATCCCGGGAAAACCTTCACTCCTGATATCCCTCACTGGAACCACCTTCACTCTTGATACTACCCTCACTGGAACCCCCTTTATCCCCTTGATCTACCAACGGAACCCACCCTTTATCCCCTTTATACCCCCCACGGAACCCACCTTCACTCCTTGATACCCCCATCCTGGAACCCCCCTTCACTCCCCTTTATATACCATCACTGGAACCCCTTTTCCCCCTCTGTACTACCTCATGGAACCCCCCTTACCCCCCTTTATACCATCACTGGAACCCCCCTACACCCCCCTTATACTACCCTCCTGGAAACCCCCCCTTTACTCTTTATACTCCAATGGAACCCCCCCACTCCATGATGCTTCCTCATGGAAACCCCCCTTCCTCCCCTGATCACCTCCTGGAACCCCCCTTCACTTTTTTTTGATTCTGCCTTAATGGAAACCCCCCTTCACTCCCTTTATACTACATCACTGAAACCCCCCTTTACTCCCCTGATATCCCTCATGGAACAACCTTTATCCTTGATACTGCTCACTGGAAACCCCCCCTTCGTCCTTGATATCCATCACTGGAACCCCCCTTCACCCCCCTGATATACATCAGTGGAACCCCCCTTCACCCCCCTTTATACTGCCATCACTGGGCACCCTTTACTCCTTGTATACCATCACTGAACCCACCCTTTACCCCTTTATATGCCATCCTGGAAACCCCCCTTCACCCCCCTTTATACTACCATCACTGGAACCACCCTTTACCGCCCGTACTGCCCTACTGGAACCCCCTTCACCCCTTTGTACTCCAAACAGGAAACCCCCCTTCACCCCTCTGATACTCCATCATGGAACCCCTTCACACTCTGAACACCATCACTGGAACCCCCTTCACCCCCCTGATAACCCTCACTGGAACCCCTTACCCCCCTGATATCATCACGGAACCCCCCTTCATTGTTGCCCCCCGGAACCCCCGTTCACTCCTTGTTGCCATCCGGGGAACCCCCCTTTCCCCCTCTGATATACCATCACTGGAACCCCCCTTCACCCCCCTTTATACTACATCAGTGGAACCCCCCCTTTACCCCCCGATACTACCTCACTGGAACCCACCCTTCACCCTTTTTAGAAAACATTCCTCCGGGTTTTAACCTTCCCGGTTTACCATCCCCCTAGTGCAAAGAGGGGGTAAGCGGGGGTAAGTGGGGGCCATCCACTAGTGTAAGCAGGGGAGGCGGGGTCATAGGGTACCATTTCCCCTAGCGTAAGAGGGGAGGCGGGGGTTTGTTGTACCATCCACTAGTGGAAGCAGGGTAGGCGGGGTCATAGTGGACCATCCACTAGTGTAAGAGGAGGAGGCGGGGTCATAGGGGGTACCCCCACTTTTTGTAAGAGGAGGAGGCGGGGTCTGGGTCCCTCCACTAGTGTAAGGGAGGAGGGGGGTCTGTGGTACATCCATTAGTGTAAAGCAGGAGGAGGCGGGGTCATAGTGGTCCCTCCACTGTGAAGAGGGTAGGGGGTGTCTAGTGGTACCATCCCCTAGTGTAAGGGAGGAGGCGGGGTCCCTGGACCCCCCATAGTGTAAGAGGAGGAGGCGGGGTTTTAGTGGTCTATCCATAGTGTAAAAGGAGGGGAGGGGCAGTGGTCCATCCCCTAGTGTAAGCAGGAGGGGGCGGGGTCACAGTGGTATATCCCCTAGTGTAAGGGGGGGCGGGGTACAGTGGTTTATCCTAGTGTAAGCAGGAGGAGGGGGGGGTCCAGTCCTCCCTATGAAGCAGGAGGGGGGGGTTATTGGTACATCCACTGTGTAAACAGGAGGAGGCAGGGTCACAGTGGTCCATCCCCTAGGTAAACAGGAGGGAGGGTCACGTGGTACCTCCATGTGTAAGCAGGAGGAGGGGTCCAGTGGTACCATCACTAGTGTAAACGGAGGAGGCGGGTCACAGTGGTACCCCCCATAGTGAAGCAGGGGGAGGGGGGTCAAGGGGTACCATCCATTGTGTAGCGGAGGAGGCGGGGTACAGTGGTACCATCCATAGTGTAAGCAGGGGGGAGGCAGGGTCTAGTGGTACCATCACTAGTGTAAGCAGGAGGAGGGGGGGTTTTATGGTACCCTCCACTAGTGTAGAGGAGGAGCGGGGTCACAGTGGTACCTCCATGGTAAGCAGGAGGGGCAGGGTCACAGTGGTACCCTCCATAGTGTAAGCAGGAGGAGGCAGGGTCCCGTGGTACCCCTCCCTAGTGTAAACGGAGGGGGCAGGGCACAGTGGTCTCCACTTGTAAGCAGGGGGAGGGGGTCACAGTGGTCCATCCACTAGTGTAAGCAGGAGGAGGGAGGGTCCATGGACCTATAGTGTAAGCGGGGAGGCAGGGTCCGTTTGGTACCCTCATAGTGTAGCGGAGGAGGGAGGGTCACAGTGGTACCCTCCCCAGTGTAAGTAGGAGGGGGCGGGGTCACAGTGGTCCATCCCCTGTGTAACAGGGGGAGGCAGGGTCATAGTGGTTTCCATCCCTGTGTTTAAAAGGAGGGGCGGGGTTTTAGTGGGGCCCCTCCATAGTGTAAAAGGGGAGGCAGGGTCAAATGGTACCATCCACTAGTTTAACAGGAGGAGGCAGGGTCCGTGGTACATCCACTAGTGTAAGCAGGGGAGGCGGGTCCAGTGGGACCATCCATAGTGTAAACGGAGGAGGGGAGGGTCACAGGGTACATCACTAGTGTAAGCAGGAGGAGGCGGGTACAGTGGGACCCTCCCCTGTGTAAGAGGAGGAGGCAGGGTCACAGGGTCCCTCCCCCTGTGTAAGCAGGAGGAGGCGGGCACAGTGTACCATCCATAGTGTAAGAGGAGGAGGCGGGGGCCCAGTGGGACCTCCCCGTGTAAGAGGAGGAGGGGGGTCATATGGTACCCCCCTGTGTAAAAGGGGAGGCGGGGTCAAGTGGTCCATCCCCTAGTGTAAGCAGGAGGAGGGGGGGTCACGTGGTACCATCCCCTAGGTAAGCGGGAGGCGGGTCATGGTGGTACCATCCATAGTGTAAACAGGAGGAGGGGGGTCACGTGGTCCATCCACTGTGTAAGCAGGGAGGGGAGGGTCACAGTGGTACCCTCCTAGGGGGTTTAACAGGAGGAGGGGGGGGCCCGGGTACCTCCCCGGGGGAAAGGGAGGGTCCCGGGGGACCATCCCCCCGTGTAAGAGGAGGAGGCAGGGTCACAGTGGTACCTCCATAGGGGTTTAAAAGGGGGGCGGGGTCCAGTGGTACCATCCACTAGTGTAAGCAGGAGGGGGGGGTACAGTGGTACATCCCCTAGTGTAAAGGGGAGGGGGGTCCGTGGTACCCTCCCCTAGTGTAAACAGGGGGGGCGGGGCACAGTGGTACCATATGTGTAAGCAGGAGGAGGGAGGGTCCAAAGGGTACCCCCACTAGTGTAAGCAGGAGGAGGCGGGGGACAGTGGTACCATCCACTAGTGTAAGCAGGAGGAGGGGGGGTACTGGTACCTCCATAGGTAAACAGGGGAGGCGGGCACCCTGGTACCCTCCATAGTGTAAGCAGGAGGGGGGGGTACGTTGGGACATCCATAGTGTAAGCAGGAGGAGGGGGGTTTAGTGGTACCCTCCCCAGTGTAAGCGGAGGAGGCGGGGTTAGTGGTACCATCCATAGTGAAGCAGGAGGAGGGGGCGGGTCATGTGGACCCAAAACCCTGTGTAAGCGGAGGAGGCGGGGTATAGTGGTACCTCCACTAGTCGAAAATAGGTCTTGTCTAGGGTTGGAGAAGCGTTGAAGAAATTTTTTTCTTAAGATCCCCCTGATGTAAGTGTTGACAGATTGATAAATGGGGTCTTCATTGATGTAACGTGTTATCATACAGTGGCGAAACAGTATTGGACTGATGAAGCCACTGTGTGGCGAAACGTTTCCTCAATGAAGATTCCCATATGTTGCATAAGTGTCTCAAAGTTCAACTTGTCGGTTTCCAGGACCATTTATCACCCAAGAAATTTTGTTCCAACTGCGGAAAAGATGGTTACGATTTCAACGCCTCAACTGCATGGGTACCCATCATACCCTTGCAGCCCAATGCCCACTAAAGAAGGAAGTGCTGACCAAGAAAATCAAACAAGGTGAGAAGGGCAGCAACAAATCGCCGACATATGTCGCCATAACAAGAGTACAATCTGATACCAGGAAAATTCTTGAAGCTACGCAGCAGTCATCTCTGTCCAGCACCTCCGTCTCTCCACTTCCAGATCTTGAAGCTACGCAGCAGTCATTTCTGTCCTGCACCTCCCTCTCTCCACTTCCAGATCTTGAAACTACGCAGCAGTCATCTCTGTCCAGCACCTCCCTCTCTCCACTTCCAGATCTTGAAACTACGCAGCAGTCATCTCTGTCCAGCACCTCCCTCTCTCCACTTCCAGATCTTGAACTACGCAGCAGTCATTTCTGTCCAGCACTCCCTCTCTCCACTTCCAGATCTTGAAGCTACGCAGCAGTCATTTCTGTCCAGCACCTCCCTCTCTCCACTTCCAGATCTTGAAGCTACGCAGCAGTCATTTCTGTCCAGCACCTTCCTCTCTCCACTTCCAGATCTTGAAGCTACGCAGCAGTCATTTCTGTCCAGCACCTTCCTCTCTCCACTTCCAGATCTTGAAACTACGCAGCAGTCATCTCTGTCCAGCACCTCCGTCTCTCCACTTCCAGATGCGGGTCCCTCCAAGTTGTTGTCTTGCATGGTGTTTGATGTGCATCTTGCGAATGCAGCCAACCTAGGGACATTCAACACCACCTTCGGCTGACATCCTCAGGAGTCTTCCTAACGTAGTTAGCTTCAGTACACCTGCTGACCTGTCTCCTACTGCCCAAAACAGCTGTTCTTGCATCTTCCACAACCTCTGACACCACCGCTCATGCTGCCTGCACCACCGCCTCCCAACCTGATGTTACACCTCCAGTACACCTCTTCACTGTACCTGTCTACCCTCAGTCACCTGCTAGCACCATGGTAGACTCGTCTACTGAATCTACGTCAGAAGAAGAAGACACCAACATAGGAAAACCTTACCTTCTGCACAGCTCCATCAAACACTGACACCATGACCTACACTGTTCTCTACAAAGGCCTCGGTACTGGAACTGTCAGGTTTGCCTGCGAACAATCTCATCACCTCACACCCAAGTTCTGGAATTCCTCAAGTCTCTTTGAATCGCTTCTGGAAACAAGACAAAAGTTAACTACCTCTCCAGAAGCAGCTTCAAGAAATTTAAGAATGGTTCTTCAAACCTGCCACCTCAATCGCGTCATACAACACCACCAGTATGCTGCCCTCTGATGATCTTCCCTGCCTTCCCTCTCCTCCCACGTAACCTGCTGCCACCTTGACAAGTCTGTAGACATCCAACTTCCATAAGACCGTCGCAACTAAGCCTGCTATTCCTGATTCTTAAGTCTGTTCCAGGATGACCAAGTAGCTGGGGTAAACCCTGGAACTTAGTCTACCACTGTGGACACTCCCCAACAGCGCTGTCATTCACCTGTTCTGACGTCCCCACCAGCGCTGTTATTCACCTGTTCTGACGTCCCCACCAGCGCTGTTATTCACCTGTTCTGACGTCCCCACCAGCGCTGTTATTCACCTGTTCTGACGTCCCCACCAGCGCTGTTATTCACCTGTTCTGACGTCCCCACCAGCGCTGTTATTCACCTGTTCTGACGTCCCCACCAGCGCTGTTATTCACCTGTTCTGACGTCCCCACCAGCGCTGTTATTCACCTGTTCTGTCTTCTCCACCAGCGCTGTTATTCACCTGTTCTGACGTCCCCACCAGCGCTGTTATTCACCTGTTCTGACGTCCCCACCAGCGCTGTTATTCACCTGTTCTGACGTCCCCACCAGCGCTGTTATTCACCTGTTCTGTCTTCTCCACCAGCGCTGTTATTCACCTGTTCTGTCTTCTCCACCAGCGCTGTTATTCACCTGTTCTGTCTTCTCCACCAGCGCTGTTATTCACCTGTTCTGTCTTCTCCACCAGCGCTGTTATTCACCTGTTCTGTCTTCTCCACCAGCGCTGTTATTCACCTGTTCTGTCTTCTCCACCAGCGCTGTTATTCACCTGTTCTGTCCTACCTTACATTCGTTCATTCCGGATAGTTAGGTCCATTTTATCTTAGGATGCGACCCACACCAGTCACCTAACATCCAGTTACCCATTTTTACTGACGGGTGAACATGTACAGCAGGTGTACACTCAGGTATTGAAGGGTGAACATGTACAGCAGGTGTACACCCAGGTACTGACGGTGAACATGGACAGCAGGTGTACACCCAGGTACTGACGGTGAACATGTACAGCAGGTGTACACCCAGGTACTGACGGTGAACATGGACAGCAGGTGTACACCCAGGTACTGACGGTGAACATGTACAGCAGGTGTACACCCAGGTACTGACGGGTGAACATGTACAGCAGGTGTACACTCAGGTGCTGACGGGTGAATATGTACAGCAGGTGTACACTCAGGTGCTGACGGGTGAATATGTACAGCAGGTGTACACTCAGGTGCCGACGGGTGAACATGTACAGCAGGTGTACACTCAGGTGCTGACGGGTGAACATGTACAGCACGTGTACACTCAGATGCTGACGGGTGAACATGTACAGCAGGTGTACACCCAGGTACTGACGGGTGAACATGTACAGCAGGTGTACACTCAGGTGCTGACGGGTGAACATGTAAAGCAGGAGTACACCCAGGTACTGACGGGTGAACATGTACAGCAGGTGTACACCCAGGTACTGATGGGTGAACATGTACAGCAGGTGTACACTCAGGTGCTGACGGGTGAACAAGTACAGCAGGTGTACACCCAGGTACTGACGGGTGAACATGTACAGCAGGTGTACACCCAGGTACTGACGGGTGAACATGTACAGCAGGTGTACACCCAGGTACTGACTGGTGAACATGTACAGCAGGTGTACACCCAGGTACTGACGGGTGAACATGTACAGCAGGTGTACACACCGGTACTGACAGGTGAACATGTACAGCAGGTGTACACTCAGGTGCTGACGGGTGAACATGTACAGCAGGTGTCCACCCAGGGGACTGATGGGTGAACATGTACAGCAGGGGTACACTCAGGTGCTGACGGTGACAGTACAGCAGGTGTTTCACCCAGGTACTGGGGTGAACATGTACAGCAGGGTACACTCAGGTGCTGACGGGTGACATGTACAGCAGGTGTACACCCAGGTACTGATGGGTGAACATGTACAGCAGGTGTACACCCAGGTTTCTGACGGGTGGGCATGTACGCAGGTGTACAACCGGTACTGACGGGTGTACATGTACAGCAGGTGTACACCAGGTCCACTGGTGAACATGTTTCAGCAAGGGTACAACCCAGGTACGACGGTGAACTTTTCCCGCAGGTGTACACCCCAGGTACTGACTGGGGAAAATGTACAGCAGGTGTACAAACCCAGGTACTGCCGGTGTGAAAAATTACAGCAGGTGTACACCAGGTACTGACGGGGGTTGAACATGTACGCAGGGGTACAACCAGGTACTGAGTGGTGAACACGTACAGCAGGTGTACACCAGGTACAAATGTGAACATGTACAGCAGGTGTACCACACAGGTACTGACGGGTGAAAACATTTTCAGCAGAGTACCCCAAACAGGTACTGACAGGTGAAAATGTACAGCAGGTGTACCACAGGTGCCTGACTGTGAACATGACAGCAGGTGTATCCACAGGTGCAGACGGTGAACATGTACAGCAGGGGTACACACAGGTACTGACTGGTGAACAGTACAGCAGGTGTACACCAGGTTTCTGGAGGGGGTGAACAAAAGTACAGCAGGGGTAACACCCAGGTACTGACGGCGTGCAACATGTACAGCAGGTGTCACTAGGTGCTGACGGGTGAACATGTACAGCAGGTGTACACACAGGTACTACGGGTGAACCGTACAGCAGGTGTACACCCAGGTACTGACTGGTTAACATGTACGCAGGGTGTACACACAGGTATGACGGTGTGACATGTACAGAGGTGTACACCCAGGTACTGACTGGTGAACATGTACAGCAGGTGTACACACAGGTACTGACGGGTGAACATGTACAGCAGGTGTACACACAGGTACTGACGGGTGAACATGTACAGCAGGTGTCACCCAGGAAAGACTGGTGAACTTACGCAGGTGTACACACAGGTATGACGGGTGAAAAGTACAGCAGTGTACACACAAGGTGACTGGGGGTGAACATGTACCAGCAGGTGTACACCCAGGAACTTTATGTGAACATGTACAGCAGGTGTACACCCAGGTAAATGACGGGGGAAAAATGTACAGCAGGGGGTACAAACAGGTACTGGGCGGAGTTGACATTACAGATTGGGTGTACACCCAGTACTACGGGTGAACTTTTACGGGAGGTGTAAACACAGGTACTGACGGGTTTAACTTTTACAGCAGGGTCACCCCAGGTACTGAGCGGGTGAACCCTGTACGCAGGGTACCCCCGGAAATGACGGGTGAACATGTACAGGAGGTGTAAAATAAAGGTACTGAGGGTGAACATGTACAGCAGGTGTACAAAACCCAGGAACTGACGGGTGAACATTACAACAGGTTTTACACCCAAGTCTGACGAGTGACATGTACAGCAGGGGTACAAAACAGGTACGACTGGTGAACATTACAGCAGAGTACAAACCCCGGTACTGACGTGAACATGTACGAGGGTGTACACCCCGGTCTGAGGGTGAACATGTACGCAGGTTTTTACACACAGGTACTGACGGGTGAACATGCAGCCCTTGTACACAAAGGTATGACGGGTAAAATGTACAGCAGGTGTACACACAGGCTGCGGGGGGAACTGTACAGCGGTGTACACCAAAGGGACTGACGGGTGAAATGTACACAGGTGTACACACAGTTTGAGGGGAACACGTACGCGGGTAACCAGGTATGACGGGTGAACATGTACAGCAGGTGTACACCAGGGCGATGGGGGGAAAAATTACCAGGGGTACACCCCGGTATGACGGGGAAATGTACAGCAGGGGTACACACAGGGATGACGGGTGAACATGACAGCAGGTTTTACACACGGTACTGAAGGGTGAACAGACAGCAGGTGTACACCCGGTACGAGGGTGAACATGTACAGCAGGTGTACACACAGGTACTGAGGGGGAACATATACAGCAGGTGTACACACAGGACTGACGGGGGAAATGTACACAGGGTACACACAGGTAAGACGGGTGAAATATAAAAGGGGAAAAAACAGGCTGGGCTTTGAAAATGTCAGAGGGTACACACAGGACTGCGGGTGAACATGTACCGGGGAACACACGGTACGACGGGTGAACTGACAGCAGGTGTACACCAGGTCTGACGGGTTTAACATGTAACAGGGTCACACAGGTAGGATGGGGAACTGTACACAGGTGTACACACAGGTACTGATGGGGAACAAGTTCAGCAGGTGTACACAAGTACTGACGGGGTGAACAAGACAGCAGGTGTAACACAGGACTGATGGTGAACATGTACAGCAGGGGGGTACACCAGGTACTGACTGGTGAAAGTACAGAGGTGTACACACGGAAGACGGGGAACTGACAGCAGGTGTACACACAGGTCTGACGGGTGAACAAGTAAGGGTGTACACACAGGTACTGACTGGGACATGTACAGCAGGTGTACACACGGTACGACGGTAAAAAATTCAGAGGAGTACCACAGGTTGACTGGTGAACAAGTACAGCAGGTGACACACAGGGACTGATGGTGAACAGTAACAGGTGTACACCCATATGTGGTGACAAATACACAGGGGACAACAGGTACGACGGGTGAAAATGTACAGCGGTGTACCACAGGTACTGCTGGTGAACAAGTACGCAGGTGTAACACGGGACTGACTGGTGAAAGTACAGCAGGTGACCCCCAGGTACACTGGGAAACAAGTACAGCAGGTTTACACCGGTACTGACGGGTGAAAAAGTCAGGGTGTACACACAGGTATGTGGGGAACAATACGAGGTGTACACCCCCGTACTGACTGGTGAAAAAGTACAGCAGGTGACACGAGGACTGACTGGGGAACATGTACAGAGGGGTAACCCTAGGTTGACTGGTGAACGTCAGCGGTGACACACAGGTACTGACGGGGTGAAATTTTACAGCAGGGGTAACCCAGGTATGACGGGGAACAGTACAGCAGGTGCACACACAGGTATGAGGGTGAAATGTGCAGCAGGTGCACACACAGGTATGACTGGTGAACATGTACAGCGGGGTTTCACACAGGACTGAAATGGTGAACATTACAGAGGGGCACACCAGGTAGAGGTGAAAATGTACACAGGGTAACACAGCACTGACTGGTGAAAATTTTAAGCAGGTGACACACAGGTAGACGGGGTAACATGTACAGCGGTGCACAACCCGGTACTGACTGGGGAACAAGTCAGCGGTGTACACACAGGTATGACTGGTGAACAAGTAAGAGGGGTACACACGGTACAGTACCAACAAGAAATCCAACATCCACCCCACGATTTTTATGACAGAGTTACCCAGCGACATCACAGACTTTTAAATGGCGTAAGTCACCAAAAACAGCAGCTTGTACTCTTTAGTAAGTCACCAACACACAGGACTTGCACTCTGGCATAATCACCCAAAATAGCGTTGTCACTCTGGCAGTAAATCACCAACATAGCAGACTTTCCTCTGACGAAGTCACCAACACTGGGAACTTTTCACTCTGACAGTAAGTCACCCAAAACACACAGACTTGTCACTTGGGAGTAAGTACCAACACACAGCAATTGTCACTCGCATAAGTCACCAACACCAGCAGACTTGTCACTCTGGCGTAAGTCACCCAAAACACACAGACTTGTACTCAGTCAGTAAGTCACCAAAACACAGCAGACTTTTTTCAGTCGTAAATCCCAACACCAGCGATTGTCATCTGGCAGTAAGTCACCAACACCAGCAGACTTGTCACCAGTCAGTAAGTACCAACCCAAAAGCGACTTGCACTCTGGCAGTAAAAATCACCAAACACGCAGACTTGTCCTCTGAGTAAGTCACCAACACCAGCAACTTGTCACCTTTACAGTAATCCCAACCCCAAACGCGACTTGCACTTTGGGGAGTAAGCCCAAAACACAGCAGACTTGTCACTCGACAGTAAAGTCACCAACACTCAGCAACTTTCACCCTTTGGGGGAAAATCACCAACACACAGCAGACTTTCACTCTGACAGTAAGTCACCAAAACTCGCGCTTGTCACTCTGCGTAAGTCACCAACACTCGCAACTTGTAATCTTGTGTAAGTCACCCAAAACACAGCAGACTTTCACTCTGACCCGTAAGTCACCAACACTCAGCAAACTTGTCCCCTCTGGCATAAGTCACCAACACACAGCAACTTGTCACTCGGGCGTAAATCACCAAAACACAGCAACTTTTCACTCTGACAGTAATCACCAACACCGCAACTTGTCACTCTGACAGAAATCCCAAAACTCACAGCTTTTCCCCTGAAGTAATCACCAACACACAAAGCAAATTTTCACTCTGACAGTAATCACCAACACTCAGCGACTTTCACTCCGACAGTAAATCACCAACCTCAGCGACTTGTAAAACCCGGGATAATCACCAACACTCACAGACTTGTCACCTGACAGAAGTCACCAACACACAGCAGACTTTTCACTCTCAGTAAGGTACCAAAACCACAACTTGTCACTCTACAGTAAGTCACCAACCAAAAGCAGACTTGTCACTCTGGGAAAGTCACCAAAACTCAGCAGCTGTCATCTGCATAAGTCACCAACACACAGCCGGGACCTGGCATAAAATACCAAACCAGCAGATTGTCACCTGACATAGTCACCAACACACAGCAACTTGTCACTCCCGGCAGAAGTCCCAAAATCGCAACTTTTCAGTCTGACAGTAAGTACCAACACACAAGCAACTTGGCACTTGGCAGTAATCACCAACACCAGCAACTTGGGCACCCGACAGAAGTCACCAACACACGCAACTTTTCACTTTTGGCAGTAATCACCAACACCACGACGCACCTGACAGTAATCACCAACACTTGCAACTTCCCTCAGAAGCACCACACTCGCAGACTTGCACTCTGACAGTAAGTCACCAACACCAGCAGACTTTTCACCGCATTAACACCAACACCAGAGACTTTACTCGGCAGTAAGTCCCAAAACCAGCAACTTGCACCTGGGGTAATCCCAACACAGCAGACTTTGTCACTCTGGCAAAGTACCAAACCCAGCCCTTTTCCCCCTGACAGAAGTCACAAACCCCAGCAGACTTTTCACCTGACATAAGTCCCAAAACACAGCGACTTTTCATCTGACAAAAGCACCAACCACAGCAGACTTGTCACTCTGACAGAATCACCAAAACTCACAACTTGTCCCCCTCGACAAAGGGCACCAACAAATCAGCAGACTTGTTTGGGGCAAATCAACCAAACTCAGCAGACTTCACCTGGCATAAGTCACCACACACAGCAGACTTGTCACCTGGCAGTAAGTCCCAACACACACAACTTGTCACTCGACAGTAATTTACCAACACTCCGACTTGCACTTGACATTTAAACACCAACACACAGCAACTTGGGCACCTGAAAGTAAGCACCAACACTCACAAAATTGGGGACCGCGAAGTCACCAACACTCAGCAGACTGTCACTCTGAAGTAAGCCCAACCACTGCAACTTGCACCTGACGAATCACCAACACTCAGCAAACTTTTCACCTGACAGGAAGTCACCAACACCACAGACTTTCACTTACAGTAAGTCCACCAACCTCAGCGACTGTCCCCCGACAGAAAAAACCCAAAACTCACAGACTTTTCCCGACAGAAGTCACCAACCACAGCGACTTGTCACTCTGGCAGAACACCAACCCCACAACTTGTCACTCGGCAGAATCACCAAAACAACAGCAGCTTGTCCACTCTGGCAGAAGTCCCAACACTCAGCAGACTTGTCACTCTACAGTAAGTCACCAAAACCAGCGAACTTGTCACCTGGCAGTAAGTCACCAACACTCAGCAGACTTTTCACCTGACAGTAAGTCACCAACACCGCAGACTTGACCTGGCAGTAAGTCACCAACCCGCAGACTTGTCACCTGACAGAAGTCACCAACACTCACAACTTGTCACTTGACAGGGAAGCACCAAAAACCACAGCTTGTCACTCTGACAAACACCAACACCAGCAACTTGTCACCTGACATAACCCAAAACTCAGCAACTTGCCTCGGCAGTAATCAAACCCAAAACTCAGCAACTTTCACCTGGCATAAGCCCAACACAGCAGACTTTCACTCGGCAGAAGTCACCAACCCACAAAATTTTCACTCTAAAAAGTAAGTCACCAACACTCAGCAACTTTTCACCTGACAGAAGTCACCACACACAGCACTTGTCATCGACAGTAAGTCACCAACCCAAACTTGTCAACCCCATAAGTCACCAAAACCCAGCAACCCTTTTCACTCTGACATAATCACCAAACCAGCAGACTTTTCCGTGGCAGTAAATCACCCAACACTCACAAAATTTTCCTCTGGCAGGGAAGTCACCAACACACAGCAGACTTGTCACTCTGGCAGAAGCACCCCAAAACACACAGACCCTTTTCACTCTGACAGTAAACACCAACCTCAGCAGACTTTTCACCGACGTAAGCACCAACACCAGCAGACTTTTCACCTGACAGAATCACCCAAAACCGCAACTTGTCACCGACGAAGTCACCAACACCACGACTTTTCATCTGCAGTAAGTCACCAAAACACTGCAGACTTTTCACTCTGACAGTAAGTCACCAACCTCACGACTTTTCACTCGACATAAGTCACCAAACTCAGCAGACTTTTCCCTGACAGTAAAATCACCACACCACAGACTTTCCTCTGACAGTAAGTCACCAACCTCACAACTTTTCACCGGGCAGTAAAATCACCAACATCACAGACTTCACTCTGACAGTAATCACCAACACCACAGACTGTCACTCGACAGAAAATCACCAACACCGCAGACTTGTCACTGCCAGTAAGTCCCAACACTGAGCAACTTTGTCACTCTGGCAGTAACCACAAACTGACAATTTCACTCTGGCAAAGCCCAAAAACCGCAACGTCACCGACATAAAGTCACCAAAACTCAGCAGATTTTTCCTTTGGCGTAAGTCCCAACACTCAAAAGACTTTCACCTGGCAGTAATCACCAACCCAGCAACTTTCCCTGGCGTAAGTCACCAACACGCAACTTGTCACTCGGCAGTAAGTCACAACACACACACTTTTCAACCGAAGTAACACCAACCAGCAAATTGCACTCTGGGAGTAAGTCACCAACCTGCAAATTGTCACTCTGACAGTAAAATCACCACACTCAGCAGACTTTTCACTCCTGACATAAGTCACCAAACAGCAGACTTTTCACTCGGCAGAAATCACCAACACTCAGCAAATGTCACCTGGCCGTAAAGGTCCCCCCAAGCAGACGTCACTCGACAAACACCCAACAACAGCGACTTGCACTCGGCAGTAAGCACTAACACTGAGCAGACTTTTCATTCGGCAGTAATCACCCACTCACAATTGTTCCTCTGGCAGAAGTCCCAACACAGCGACGCCTCTGACATAAGTCACCACATCGCAACTTGTTACCTGGCGTAATCACCAACCCAGCAGACTCCACCCGGGGTAAGCACCAACACTGAGCAGACTTGCACTCTGACGAATCACCCAACACACAGCAGAGTTGTCACTCTGACATAAATCACCAAAACCAGCAGCTTTTCACTCGACATAAGTATCAAATCACGACTTGCACTCTGACATAATTACAACCTCACAAAATTTCACCGACGAAGTCTCCAACCCAGCACTTGTCACCGACAGTAAATCACCAACACACAGCAACTTGCCTCTGGCATAAGTCACCAACACTCAGCAGACTTGTCACTCTGGCAGTAAGTCACCAACACTCAGCAGACTTGTCACTCTGGCAGTAAGTCTCCAACACTCAGCAGACTTGTCACTCTGACAGTAAGTCACCAACACACAGCAGACTTGTCACTCTGGCAGTAAGTCACCAACACTCAGCAGACTTGTCACTCTGACAGTAAGTCACCAACACACAGCAGACTTGTCACTCTGGCAGTAAGTCACCAACACTCAGCAGACTTGTCACTCTGACAGTAAGTCACCAACACACAGCAGAACTTGTCACTCTGGCAGTAAGTCACCAACACTCAGCAGACTTGTCACTCTGACAGTAAGTCACCAACACACAGCAGACTTGTCACTCTGGCAGTAAGTCACCAACACTCAGCAGACTTGTCACTCTGACAGTAAGTCACCAACACTCAGCAGACTTGTCACTCTGACAGTAAGTCACCAACACTCAGCAGACTTGTCACTCTGACAGTAAGTCACCAACACTCAGCAGACTTGTCACTCTGACAGTAAGTCACCAACACTCAGCAGACTTGTCACTCTGGCAGTAAGTCACCAACACTCAGCAGACTTGTCACTCTGGCAGTAAGTCACCAACACAGCAGACTTGTCACTCTGGCAGTAAGTCACCAACACTCAGCAGACTTGTCACTCTGACAGTAAGTCACCAACACTCAGCAGACTTGTCACTCTGACAGTAAGTCACCAACACACAGCAGACTTGTCACTCTGACAGTAAGTCACCAACACACAGCAGACTTGTCACTCTGACAGTAAGTCACCAACACTACAGCAGACTTGTCACTCTGACAGTAAGTCACCAACACTCAGCAGACTTGTCACCCGTGGCAGTAAGTCACCAACACTCAGCAGACTTGTCACTCTGGCAGTAAGTCACCAACACACAGCAGACTTGTCACTTTTGGCAGTAAGTCACCAACACCAGCAACTTTCACCTGACAGTAAGTCACCAACACTCACAACTTGTCAAATCTGACAGTAAAGTCACCAAAACACAGCGACTTGTCACTCTGACAGTAAGCACCAACACCAGCAGACTTGTCACTCTGACAGTAAATCACCAACACTCAGCAGACTTTGTCACCTCTGACAGTAATCAACCAACACACTGCAGCTTGTCACTCTGACAGTAAGTCACCAACACTCACAGACTTGTCACTCTGACAGTAAGTCACCAACACTCAGCAACTTGTCCCCTCTGACATAAGTCACCAACACTCAGCAGACTTGTCACTCTGACAGTAAGTCACCAACCTCACAACTTTCACTCTACAGAAAAATCACCAACACACAGCAGACTTGTCACTCTGGCAGTAATCACCAACACTCAGCAGACTGTCACTCTGGCAGTAAGTCACCAACACACAGCAACTTGTCACTCGGCATAAGTCCCAACACTCAAACAGACTTGTCACCTGACAGTAAGTCACCAACACACAGCAACTTGTCAC
This sequence comes from Cherax quadricarinatus, assembly GCF_026875155.1. Lineage (NCBI taxonomy): Eukaryota > Metazoa > Arthropoda > Malacostraca > Decapoda > Parastacidae > Cherax > Cherax quadricarinatus. The sequence continues at coordinate 28,344,311 of NC_069471.1, read as the reverse complement.
CTGGCAGTAAGTCACCAACACTCAGCAACTTGTCACTCGACAGTAAGTCACCAACACACAGCAGACTTTTCCCCTCTGGCAGTAAGTCACCAACACTCAGCAGACTTGTCACCCTGACAGTAAGTCACCAACACTCAGCAGACTTGTCACTCTGACAGTAAGTCACCAACACTCAGCAGACTTGTCACTCTGACAGTAAGTCACCAACACTCAGCAGACTTGTCACTCTGACAGTAAGTCACCAACACTCAGCAGACTTGTCACTCTGGCAGTAAGTCACCAACACTCAGCAGACTTGTCACTCTGGCAGTAAGTCACCAACACAGCAGACTTGTCACTCTGGCAGTAAGTCACCAACACTCAGCAGACTTGTCACTCTGACAGTAAGTCACCAACACTCAGCAGACTTGTCACTCTGACAGTAAGTCACCAACACACAGCAGACTTGTCACTCTGACAGTAAGTCACCAACACACAGCAGACTTGTCACTCTGACAGTAAGTCACCAACACACAGCAGACTTGTCACTCTGACAGTAAGTCACCAACACTCAGCAGACTTGTCACTGTGGCAGTAAGTCACCAACACTCAGCAGACTTGTCACTCTGGCAGTAAGTCACCAACACACAGCAGACTTGTCACTCTGGCAGTAAGTCACCAACACACAGCAGACTTGTCACTCTGACAGTAAGTCACCAACACTCAGCAGACTTGTCACTCTGACAGTAAGTCACCAACACACAGCAGACTTGTCACTCTGACAGTAAGTCACCAACACTCAGCAGACTTGTCACTCTGACAGTAAGTCACCAACACACTGCAGACTTGTCCCCTCTGACAGTAAGTCACCAACATCAGCAACTTTTCACTCTGACAGTAAGTCACCAACACTCAGCAGACTTGTCACTCTGACAGTAAGTCACCAACACTCAGCAGACTTGTCACTCTGACAGTAAGTCACCAACACTCAGCAGACTTGTCACTCTGACAGTAAGTCACCAACACTCAGCAGACTTGTCACTCTGACAGTAAGTCACCAACACTCAGCAGACTTGTCACTCTGACAGTAAGTCACCAACACTCAGCAGACTTGTTCACTTGCCAGTAAGTCACCAACACGAGCAACTTGTCACCTGGGAGTAAGCCACTAAGACTGGCAGACTTTCACTCTGCAGTAAGTCACCCAAAACAGCAGACTTGTCACCTGACAGTAAATCACCAACACTCACAGAAATTTTTTCACTCTGGCAGTAAGTCACCAACACTCAACAGACTTGTCACTCTGGCAGTAAGTCACCAACACTCAGCAGACTTGTCACTCTGGCAGTAAGTCACCAACACAGCAGACTTTGTCAAAACCCGGCATAGCACCAACACACAGCAGACTTGTCACTCTGACAGTAAGTCACCAACACAGCAGACTTGTCACTCTGGCAGTAAGTCACCAACACTCAGCAGACTTGTCACTCTGACAGTAAGTCACCAACACTCAGCAGACTTGTCACTCTGACAGTAAGTCACCAACACAGCAGACTTGTCACTCTGGCAGTAAGTCACCAACACTCAGCAGAATTGTCACTCTGGCAGTAAGTCACCAACACTCAGCAGACTTGTCACTCTGACAGTAAGTCACCAACACACAGCAGACTTGTCACTCTGGCAGTAAGTCACTAACACTGAACAGACTTGTCATTCTGGCAGTAAGTCACCAACACTCAGCAGATTTGTCACTCTGGCAGTAAGTCACCAACACAGCAGACTTGTCACTCTGACAGTAAGTCACCAACACTCAGCAGACTTGTTACTCTGGCAGTAAGTCACCAACACTCAGCAGACTCGTCACTCTGGCAGTAAGTCACCAACACTGAGCAGACTTGTCACTCTGACAGTAAGTCACCAACACACAGCAGAGTTGTCACTCTGACAGTAAGTCACCAACACTCAGCAGACTTGTCACTCTGACAGTAAGTTATCAACACTCAGCAGACTTGTCACTCTGACAGTAAGTTATCAACACTCAGCAGACTTGTCACTCTGACAGTAAGTCTCCAACACTCAGCAGACTTGTCACTCTGACAGTAAGTCACCAACACACAGCAGACTTGTCACTCTGGCAGTAAGTCACCAACACTCAGCAGACTTGTCACTCTGGCAGTAAGTCACCAACACTCAGCAGACTTGTCACTCTGGCAGTAAGTCTCCAACACTCAGCAGACTTGTCACTCTGACAGTAAGTCAACCAAACACACAGCAGACTGTCACTCTGGCAGTAAGTCACCAACACTCAGCAGACTTGTCACTCTGACAGTAAGTCACCAACACACAGCAGACTTGTCACTCTGGCAGTAAGTCACCAACACTCAGCAGACTTGTCACTCTGACAGTAAGTCACCAACACACAGCAACTTGTCCCCCTCTGGCATTTAAATCACCAACACTCAGCAGACTTGTCACTCTGACAGTAAGTCACCAACACACAGCAGACTTGTCACTCTGGCAGTAAGTCACCAACACTCAGCAGACTTGTCACTCTGACAGAAGTCACCAACCCCTCAGCGACTTGTCACTCTGACAGTAAGTCACCAACACTCAGCAGACTTGTCACTCTGACAGTAATTCAAACCCAAAACTCAGCAGACTTGTCACTCTGACAGTAAGTCCACCAACACTCAGCAGACTTGTCACTCTGGCAGTAAGTCACCAACACTCAGCAGACTTGTCACTCTGGCAGTAAGTCACCAACACAGCAGACTTGTCACTCTGGCAGTAAGTCACCAACACTCAGCGACTTGTCACTTTTGACAGTAAGTCACCAAAACTCAGCAACTGTCACTCTGGGCAGTAGTCACCAACACACAGCAGACTTGTCACTCTGACAGTAGTCACCAACACAAAAAGCAACTTGTCACTCTGACAGAAGGTCCCCCAACACTCACAGACTTTTCACTCTGACAGTAAGTCACCAACACTCACAGACTTGTCACTGTGGCAGTAAGTCACCAACACCAGCAGACTTTTCACCTTTTGGCATAAGTCACCACAACAACAGCAGACCCTTGTCACTCTGGCAGTAAGTCACCAACACACAGCAGACTTGTCACTCTGACAGTAAGTCACCAACACTCAGCAGACTTGTCACTCTGACAGTAAGTCACCAACACACAGCAGACTTGTCCCTCTGAGAGTAAGTCACCAACACTCAGCAGACTTGTCACACTGACAGTAAGTCACCAACACTCAGCAGACTTGTCACTCTGACAGTAAGTCACCAACACACTGCAGACTTGTCACTCTGACAGTAAGTCACCAACACTCAGCAGACTTGTCACTCTGACAGTAAGTCACCAACACACAGCAGACTTGTCACTCTGACAGTAAGTCACCAACACTCAGCAGACTTGTCACTCTGACAGTAAGTCACCAACACTCAGCAGACTTGTCACTCTGACAGTAAGTCACCAACACTCAGCAGACTTGTCACTCTGACAGTAAGCACCAACACTCAGCAGACTTGTCACTCTGACAGTAAGTCACCAACACTCAGCAGACTTGTCACTCTGCCAGTAAGTCACCAACACTGAGCAGACTTGTCACTCTGGCAGTAAGCCACCAAGACTGAGCAGACTTGTCACTCTGGCAGTAAGTCACCAACACAGCAGACTTGTCACTCTGACAGTAAGTCACCAACACTCAGCAGATTTGTCACTCTGGCAGTAAGTCACCAACACTCAACAGACTTGTCACTCTGGCAGTAAGTCACCAACACTCAGCAGACTTTTCACTCTCTGGGAGTAAGTCACCAACACAAGCAACTTGTCACTCTGGCAGTAAGTCACCAACACACAGCAGACTTTTCACTCGACATTTAAATCACCAACACAGCAGACTTGTCACTCTGGCAGTAAGTCACCAACACTCAGCAGACTTGTCACTCTGACAGTAAGTCACCAACACTCAGCAGACTTGTCACTCTGACAGTAAGTCACCAACACAGCAGACTTGTCACTCTGGCAGTAAGTCACCAACACTCAGCAGAATTTTCCACTCGGCAGTAGTCACCAACACTCAGCAGACTTGTCCCCTCTGAAAAGTAGTCACCAACACACAGCAGACTTGTCACTCTGGCAGTAAGTCACTAACACTGAGCAGACTTGTCATTCTGGCAGTAAGTCACCAACACTCAGCAGATTTGTCACTCTGGCAGTAAGTCACCAACACAGCAGACTTGTCACTCTGGCAGTAAGTCACCAACACTCAGCAGACTTGTTACTCTGGCAGTAAGTCACCAACACTCAGCAGACTCGTCACTCTGGCAGTAAGTCACCAACACTCAGCAGACTTGTCACTCTGACAGTAAGTCACCAACACACAGCAGAGTTGTCACTCTGACAGTAAGTCACCAACACTCAGCAGACTTGTCACTCTGACAGTAAGTTATCAACACTCAGCAGACTTGTCACTCTGACAGTAAGTTATCAACACTCAGCAGACTTGTCACTCTGACAGTAAGTCTCCAACACTCAGCAGACTTGTCACTCTGGCAGTAAGTCACCAACACTGAGCAGACTTGTCACTCTGACAGTAAGTCACCTACACTCAGCAGACTTGTCACTCTGGCAGTAAGTCACCAACACACAGCAGACTTTTCACCTGGCAGTAAGTCACCAACACACAGCAACTTGTCACTCTGGCAGTAAGCACCAACACAGCAGACTTGTCACCTTTTGGCAGTAAGTCAAACCCAAAACACAGCAGACTTGTCACTCTGGCAGTAAGTCAGCAACACACGGCAGACTTGTCACCCTGGCAGTAAGACACCAACACTCAGCAGACTTGTCACTCTGGCAGTAAGTCACCAACACACAGCAGAAATTGTCAACTCTGACATAAGTCACCAACAATCACAGACTTGTCACTCTGGCCCGTAAGTCACCAACACTCAGCAGACTTGTCACTCCCGGCATAATCACCAACACTCAGCAACTTGTCACTCTACAGTAATCACCAACACCAGCAGACTTGTCACCTGGCAGTAAGTCAGCAACAAAACAGCAGACTTGTCACTCTGGCAGTAAGTCAAACCCAAAACTCAGCAGACTTGTCACCTGGCAGTAAGTCACCAACACACAGCAGACTGTCACTCTGGGCAGTAAGTCACCAACACTCACAGACTTGTCAACTGGCAGTAAGTCACCAACACTCAGCAGACTTGTCACTCTGGCAGTAAGTCACCAACACTCAGCAACTTGCACTCTGGCAGTAAGTCACCAACACTCACAGACTTTTCACTCGGCAGTAAGTTTACCACACTAGCAGACTTGTCACTCTGGCAGTAAGTCACCAACACTCAGCAGACTTGTCACTCTGGCAGTAAGTCACCAACACTCAGCAGACTTGTCACTCTGGCAGTAAGTCACCAACACTCAGCAGACTTGTCACTCTGACAGTAAGTCACCAACACTCAGCAGACTTGTCACTCTGGCAGTAAGTCACCAACACACAGCAGACTTGTCACTCTGGCAGTAAGTCACCAACACTCAGCAGACTCGTCACTCTGGGAGTAAGTCACCAACACACAGCAGACTTGTCACTCTGACAGTAAGTCACCAACACACAGCAGACTTGTCACTCTGACAGTAAGTCACCAACACACCGCAGACTTGTCACTCTGACAGTAAGTCACCAACACACAGCAGACTTGTCACTCTGACAGTAAGTCACCAACACTCAGCAGACTTGTCACTCTGACAGTAAGTCACCAACACACAGCAGACTTGTCACTCTGACAGTAAGTCACCAACACACAGCAGACTTGTCACTCTGACAGTAAGTCACCAACACTCAGCAGACTTGTCACTCTGACAGTAAGTCACCAACACTCAGCAGACTTGTCACTCTGACAGTAAGTCACCAACACACAGCAGACTTGTCACTCTGGCAGTAAGTCACCAACACTCAGCAGACTTGTCACTCTGACAGTAAGTCACCAACACTCAGCAGACTTGTCACTCTGACAGTAAGTCACCAACACTCAGCAGACTTGTCACTCTGACAGTAAGTCACCAACACTCAGCAGACTTGTCACTCTGACAGTAAGTCACCAACACTCAGCAGACTTGTCACTCTGGCAGTAAGTCACCAACACTCAGCAGACTTGTCACTCTGGCAGTAAGTCACCAACACAGCAGACTTGTCACTCTGGCAGTAAGTTTACCAACACCCCAGCAACTTGTCACTCTAAAAGTAAGTCACCAACACTCAGCAAACTGTCACTCTGACATTAAGCACCAACACACAGCAGACTTGTCACTCTGACAGTAAGTCACCAACACACCGCAGACTTGTCACTCTGACAGTAAGTCACCAACACACAGCAGACTTGTCACTCTGGCAGTAAGTCACCAACACACAGCAGACTTGTCCCCTGACAGTAAGTCACCAACACTCAGCAGACTTGTCACTCTGACAGTAAGTCACCAACACTCAGCAGACTTGTCACTCTGACAGTAAGTCACCAACACACAGCAGACTTGTCACTCTGGCAGAAAATCACCAACATCAGCAGACTTTCACTCTGGCAGTAAGTCACCAACACTCCCAGACTTGTCACCTCTGGCAGTAAGTCACCAACACTCAGCAGACTTTCACTCTGACAGTAATCACCAACACTCAGCAGACTTGTCACATGCTGACGTAAGTCACCAACACTCACAACTTGTCACTCCCGGCAGTAAGTCACCAACACTCAAGACTTGTCACCTGGCAGTAAGTCCCAACACACAGCAGACTTGTCACTCTGGCCGTAAGTCACCAACACTCAGCAGACTTGGTCACTTCCTGCAGTAAGTCCCAACACCCGCAACTTGTCAATCTGCAGAAGTCACCAACACATCAGCAGACTTGTCACTCTGACAGTAAGTCACCAACCACAGCAGACTTGTCACTCTGGCAGTAAGCACCAAAACTCAGCAACTTGTCACTCTGGCATAAGTCAAACCCAAAACACAGCAGACTTGGGCACCTGACAGTAGTCACCAACACACACAACTGCACCTGCAGTAATCACCAACACTGGGAACCGGGGGGGTACTCTGGCATAAGTCACCAACACACACGAATTTACACCCGACAGTAAGTCCACCAAAACACAGCAACTGTCAATCTACAGAATCCCATACACACAGCAAACTTGCACGCAGTAACCACCAACAACAGACTTCACTCTGCAGAAGTACCCCAGCAATTGTCCTGAAAAACCCCCCAAAACCCCAGACATTGCACTCTTCAAAATACCAACCCACAGATTTCACCGGGATAAGTCAAACCAAAAACAGCTTCCCCTCGCAAATCCACCCAACAGTTCACCTTCGGCCAAAGCCCAACACTCCAGAATTCACTCTTAAAAACAACCACCATTACTCGGCAGAAGTCACCAATCAGCCAGACTTAAATCGCAGAATTTCCAACCCGGCAAACTTTCACAACTGCTAAGGTCTCAAAAACACACAACTTGAAATTGAAGTAAGTCACCAAACCCAGCTTGCACTCTGGCTAAGCACCAACCGAGACTTGCACTGGGAGTAAGTCACCAACACCGCAGACTTCCCTTGGGAACACCAACCCACAGACTTTCCTCTGACGTTAAAACCCCACACACAGGTCACTCTCAAAGCAACCAACACAAACAGACTTGTCATCTGGAGTAACACACCCAAGCAATTGCACCTGCAGGACCCAAAACTCAGCAGGTTTACTCAGTAAGTCACCAACAACAAATGTCACCTGGCAGTAAGCCCCAACACCAAACCAGTTTCACTTCTACAGAAACCAACATCAGCATTGTCACTCACGTAAGCACCAACCTCGCAGATGTCACTCTGGCAGTAAGTCACCAACACCAAAAACTTACTCCGGGGAAAGTCAAACCAACACAAGCAGACCTTGTCACTCTGACTAAGTCACCACACCACAGATTCATCGCGTAAGCACCAACACCAGCAACTTGCACTTGGGAGTAAGTCACCAACAAAACAACCTTCCTCTGGAGTAAGTCCCAACAACACGGGTTTCACCTCTGGCAGTAAGTCACCAACACAGAAATTCAGCAGAAGTCACCAACACCAGACTTTTGCAGAATTACCCCCAACGCAGACTTACCCGAAGTAAGTAACACTCCAAACTTCATCACCGGAATTTCACCAACACCCAAAATTGTCACCTGCAAATCCCAACACCAGCAGATTCACCCACAGAAGCACCACTAGCGAACCAAACAAATCCAGTCTGTCCTCCCCTTTTAAAACCCTGAACTTACCCATGAACACCAAACAGCCGGGTAGAAACCCGGCTAAGAACCCAACCCGAACAACACACCCATAAGCACCAAACCCCGAATAGCAACAACCTTGGAACAAAAGTAAAACACAGCCCTGATTGGCACCAACCCGAATTCCACCCTTGAAACAAACCCCCCTAGCAACAACCCTATACACACGAGCCCTGGGAACAAAACCCAAACCGTAACCCCCCAAGCCCGGAATAGCACCCCAAAACCTTATTCCCCCGGGGTAAAAAACACAACCCTTGTACCAAAAATTTAATACCAACACAACCAATTATAGAACACCAACCCAAAGAACCACCCTGAAAAGTCACCAACACCAGCAACTTTACTCCTGAATAAATCACCAACACCAGCAGATTTTCACTCTTGACAGAATCACCAACACTCAGCAGACTTTCTGACATAAGTCACCAAAACCGCAGACTGCACCTGGAATAAAGTACCAACCCTCAGCAGACTTTCACCCGTAAGTCCCAACACCAGCAGACTTGTCACTCTGGCAAGCCCAAAACCAGCAACTCCCTGAAAAAAGTCACCAACACCGAAATTCCACCCAATAAGTCACACCAACACCCCCAATTGCACTCTAATAACCCAACCCAAGACTTGTCCTACAGTAAGTCACCCAACACCGACTTTCACTTCGCAAAGCACCCAACCCTAGGCAACTTCACCTGCAGAATCACAACAATGCCCTCGGCTAGTCCCCCAATCAGCAACTCAACTTATAAGTAAGTCACCACAAAACGAACTTGTCATCGGCAGTAACCAACACTCGCAACTTGTTTCCCAAAATCAAACACACAGGAATTTCAAAGTAAGTCACCAACACCAGCAAACTTTCATACAGAGTACCAACACCAGCAGACTTGTCCCCCTGCAGAATCAACCCCAACCCAACTTGCAACCGAACACCACACCGGGCTTGTCACCTGAATAACACCCACACAGCAGACTTATCTGCAGTAATCAACCAACACAACAACGTGCACCCAAGTCCCCTCGCCCAAAAACCCCAAACCGTAATTTTTCCTACACTAACAACTTTAAAATGCATTCCACCAACCACAGCAGCACTTCCAAAGTAAAGTTCCCCACAGCAATTTTACTTCAGTAATCACCAAATACGACTTTACCCTTGGGAAGTACCAACCAAACCAACTTGTCACTTGGCAAGTCACCAACAGCAGACTTAGGGATCTGCAGTAAAAACCAACACACAAAACTTGTCACTCTGCATAATACCAAACCACAGCTTTCATCCATAATCCCAACAAGAAGGCTGTCCTCCCGGAAAACAGCCAACTCAGCAAATCACTTGTACCCGGGGAAGCCAACACCACAGAAATTGGGCCTGGAAAATACAACAACACAGGCTTGCAACGAAAGTACCACCCCCACAGACTTGTCAAATCGCATAAATCACCAACTCAAACTGTTCCCCCTTAGTCACACACCACAGATTGTCACCCCAAGTCACCTACAGTTCATATCCGCAATCAAATTTCTGGGTTCCCACTCAGCACGACTTTCACTGGAACAAACCAACACAGCAGATGTTTGCATTACCAAAAGCACTTACCCTACAGAACGTCCTTTAATTCAAAAAGCAACCACATTCAGACCACCCAATTGCATTTAAAACCCCAAAGCATAATCACTCCCAGAGCTTCCACTCGACGGGCACCAACAAATCCACCTTTTCCGGACCCTTTAACCAAATTTAAAGCATCAGCTTACCATAATCACAACCACCAAAACTTTCCCTAGCAGCACATATGATATTCCCTCAGTGGATAGCACATGATGAGATAACATTAATTATAGTAATATTACTGACTATACCATGTAATATTGTAGCAGTAGCACTTTTGGTATTCCCTCAAGGATAGCACATGATGAGAAAACTTTACCTTATGGGAAGTAATGTTAATGAGATATCTACGGTACTAGAACTGTTATCGTGTTTTTTCCTGGCTACTACAACTGTTATTCTGGGTTATCGTGGGTTATCTAGAGTAGTAGATGTGTTATCCTGGTTTATTATAGGTACTAGAACTGTTACCATTGGTTATCATGGGAGCTAGAACTACTATCCTGGGTTATTATAGGTTCTAAATCTGTTATAGTGGCTTATCCAGGCTGCTAGAACTGTTATCCTAGTTACCCAGGCAAAAAACACTGTTATCCTGATTATCGTGCGTATTAGAACTGTTATCTTAGTTATACAGTCAACAAGAGCTGATATCCTTGGCTATCACTGGTACTAGAACTGTTATCCTGGATTATCCAGGCTGCTAGAACTGTTATTCTGGATTATCCAGGCTGCTAGAACTGTTATCCTGGGTTATCATGGGTACTAGAACCGATATCCAGGAATGTTCTGTGTTATCATGAGTAATTAACCTGTTATCCCGGGTTATTGTAGGTACTGGAACAGTTATCTAGGGTTATCATGGTTTGTATAGCGTTATCCAGGGTTATCCTGGGTTATCATGGGTAGTGGAATTGTTATTATTTGTTATCCAGGCTACTAGAATTGTTATCCTAGGTTATCCTGGGGTATCCATGATAACCCTGGATAACTTGATTTATCCTGTGTACTCCTGGGTATCCAGATACATCATGGGTGCTGTGTTATCGAGGCTTATCCTAGGATATCATGAATTTTAGAAATGTTGTCCTGGGTTATCATGGGCACTTGAACTGTTATCCTGGGTTATCATGGGCACTTGAACTGTTATCCTGGGTTATCATGGGCACTTGAACTGTTATCCTGGGTTATCATGGGCATTTGAACTGTTATCCTGGGTTATCCGGGTTATCCAGGCATGAAAAACTGTTATCCTTGATTATCCTTGGGTTATCCAGGCTACTAAAACTTATTCTTGGTTATCCAGGGTTATCCTACCTGTGGATGGCAGGTGCAAGGTTATCCAAGCTGCAACAATAGTTATCCTGGGTTATCGTTGGTTATCCAGCCTCTTAGAGTTGTTATCGTGGGTTATCCAGTCTACTAGAACTGTTATCCTGGGCTATGAATTGTTATCCAGGGATATAAAGGCTACTAGTATTACTATCCTGGGGTATCAAGGCAACTGTTATCCTGAGTTATCTGTAGCTGTTTTATGTTATCCTGGGTTATCCTGGGTTATCAGTGCGACTGGAAGTGCTATGCACGGTTGTTCTGGGTTATCCAGCTTATTGCAACCGTTATCCAGGATTATCCTGCTCATTACAACTGTTATCCAGAGACATTCTGCTCATTAAAACAGTTATCCAGGGTTATCCTAAGCTTTTATCAGATATCCTGGGTAATCGAGGCTTATACTGGGTTATCCAGTATACTAAAACTGTTATCCAGGGTTATCCTGGGTTAATGAGCCTCCTACAACAGCTATCCATGTTTATCCAGACTATTACGACTGTTATCTTGCCTAATCCAGCCAACTACAATAGTTCTCCTAGGTTATCCAGCGTTTAAGAACTATTATCCTGGGGCATCCAGGTTACATTAATGTTATCCTGGGTTATACAGACAGCTGCAACAGTTATCCTAGGTTGTTCAGGATACTACAACCGTTATCCTGGGCTATCCAGGCAATTACAACTCTTACCCTGGGTTATCCAGGCTATTACAACTGTTATCATGGATTATCCAGGCTGTTAAAACTGTTATCCTGTGTTATCCATCCTTGCACAGCAGTTATCCTGGGTTATCAAAACTACTACAACAGTTATGCTGGGTTATCGAAGGTTATCTTGGGTTATCCTGACTGTAAATGGCAGGTCTTGAGTTATCCATCCAACTAGAACAGTAATCCAGGGTTATCCTTATCATACTTTTGTGTAACCAGGCTTATCCTGGCTTATCCAGGCTACTACAGCAGTTATCATGGGTTGTCTTGGATTAGACTACTACAAATGTTATCCTGAGTTATCCAGTGGATAGCAGTTACTGGATTAACCAGGCTACTACAACAATTATCCTGGGTTATTTTGGGTTATCCAGACTACTAAAACTTATCCAGGGTTATCCTGGGTTATCCTACCTGTGGATGGCAGGTCCTGCGTTGGGATATCAGTCTTCAGTTTGAACTCTTTCCGCAGCCAGGATAACCAAGACTTGATATCCTCAGCTCCCCAGAGACGCGGATCTGGCAAGGATAAGGCAGGATAATGTGAGATTATGTAGGATAATGTGAGATAATGTGACATAATGTATGTGAGAGAGAGAGAGAGAGAGACCACAGACCACAAGACCACAGACCTACATCCCTGCAGCTGCCTCAGTACCCTACCTCTCTCAAGGGCAGGCACCTTACATTCCCTACACACCCACCACCTCAAGCTGACCACTTCATCATGAGGAGCCAGTCTATCAGCATCCTGTCGGCCAACATTAGAGGTTTCATTACTAATGTTGGAGAGCTCACACATAGCTTTGTGAACAC
>NC_069471.1:28295698-28331013 GCF_026875155.1 Cherax quadricarinatus | reverse complement strand
ATTACTCACAGACAAGCACGTGCCCACTGGGGCCAGTGTCTACTTACGAGGCACGTGTCTACTTACTGAGGCACAGTGTCTATTTACTGAGGCACAGTGTCTACTTACTAGGCACTTCAAATTACGAGCACAGTGTCTACTTACTGGGCACATGTCTACTTACGGGGCACAGTGTCAACTTACGGGGCACGGTCTACTTACTGAGGCCAGTGTCACCTACTGGGCACAGTGTCTACCACTGAGCACAGTGCTATTTACGAGGCACATGTCACTTACGGGCCATGTCTACTTCTGAGGCACGGGTCTACTTACTGGGGCACAGTGTCTATTACTGGGGCACAGTGCTACTTACGAGGCACAGTGTCTACTTCTGAGGCACATTTCTACTTACGAGGCACAGTGTCTACTTACTAGGCACAGTTCTACTTACTGGGGGCACTGCACTTACGAGGCACAGGTCTACCTACGAGCACGTGTCAACCTACTGGGACAGTGTCTACTTACTGAGCACAGGTCTACTTACGGGGCCGTGTCTACTTACTGACACAGGTCTACCTACTGGGCACGTGTCTACCTCGAGCACGTGTCACCACTGGGGCACAGTGTCTACTTACTGAGGCCATGTCTACCTACGAGGCACAGTGTCACTTACTGGGCACATTCTACTACTGAGGCACGGCTACTTACGAGGCCGTGTCTCTTACTGGCACAGTGCTACTTACTGAGGCACAGTGTCACTTACGAGGCACATGTCTACCACGAGGCACATGTCCTTACTAGGCACAGTGTCTACTTACGAGGCACAGTGTCTACTTACGACACAGGTCTACTTCTGAGGCACGTTCACCTACGAGGCACAGTGCCCTTTTAAAGAGACCATGTCACCTACGGGGCACAGTGTCTATTTACTGAGGCACAGTGTCTATTTTACGAGCACAGTGTCACCTACTGAGGCCCAGTGTCTATTTACTGAACCATGTCACCTACTGAGCCGTGTCTACTTACTGAGGCACAGTTCTACCTACTGGGGCCAGTGCTCTTCGGGAACACGGCTACCTCGGGCCAGGTCTACTTACTGGGGCAAGGTCTACCTACGAGGCACAGTGTCTACCTCGAGGCACAGTGCCCTACTTACGGGGCACAGTGCTACCTACTAGACAGTGCTCTTACGAACACAGTTACCACTGAGGCACAGTGTCTCTTACTGGGGGCACAGTGTCTACCAACTGGGCACTGTCTACCTACTGGGCACAGTGCTACTTACTGGGCACAGTGCTACCTACTGAGGCACGGCTACCTACTGAGGTACATGTCTCCTACTGAGACACAGTGTCTACCTACTGGGCACAGGTCCCCTACGAGGCACGTGTCCTTACTGAGGCCAGTGTCACTTACTGAGGCACACTGTCTACCAAACGAGGCACATGTCTCCTACTGAACACAGTTCTCCCTACTGAGGCACAGTGTCTACCTACTGAGACACAGTTCCCCTACTAAAGACACAGTGTTCCCTATGGGGCACAGTGTCCTACCCTGAGCACAGTGTCTATTTACTGGGGCACGTGTCTTTTTACTGAGGCCAGTGTCTCCCTACTGAGACCAGGTCCCCTACTGAGACCCAGTGTCACCACTGAGGCACATGTCACCTACGAGGCACAGTGCCCTACTTACTGAGGCCAGTGTCATTACTAGGCACACTGTCTACCTACGGGCAAGGTCTCCTCTGGGCACAGTGTCACTTACTGAGGCACAGGTCAACCACGAGCACGTGTCTCCCTACGGGGCACAGTGTCTACTTACTGAGGCAGTGTCTACCACTGGGCCAGTGTCTCCTCTGAGGCCATGTCACCTACGGGGCACAGTTCTCCCACTGAGGCACGTGTCTACCTACTGGGGCACATTCTACCTACGAGGCCATGCTACCTACGAGGCACGTGTCTACCTACTGAGGCACGTGTCTACCTACTGGGGCACAGGTCTCCCCATTGAGGCACAGTGTCTACCTACGAGCAGTGTCTACCTACTGAGGCACAGTGTCTACCTATTTGAGGCCAGTGTCTACCTTGAGGCACAGTGTCTACCTACGAGGCACAGTGTCTACCTATTGAGAAAATTTCAACCTACGAGGCAGTGCACCACTGAGGCCATGTCACCTACGGGCGTGTCTACCTTAGGCAGTGTCTACCTACTGGGGCACAGTTCTACCTACTGGGGCCCCAATGTCTACCCCTGAGCACACGCACCTACTGAGACACTGTCTACCACGAAACAAGTGCTACCTACGGGGCACAGTGTCTACCTACTGAGGCCAGTGTCTACCACTGAAACATTCTACCTACTGAGGCAAAACTGTCTCCCACTAAACACAGTGTCACCTACGAGGCACAGTGTCTATTACAAAGGGCACAGTGTCTACCTACTGAGGCACAGGCCCCTCCCTACGAGGCACATGTCACCACGGGGCCCAGTGTCTACCTACTGAGACCCCGTTTTACCTACGAGGCACAGTGCTCCCTACTGAACACAGGTCTACCACTGAGGACAGGTTCTACCTACTGAGACACAGTGTCTCCCTTTTCTGGGGCACGTGTCTACTTACAGAGCACTTGTCTACCTACTAAACAATGTCTACCACTGAGGCACAGTGTCTACCTACTGGGGCACAGTGTTTCCAACGAGGCACATTTTCACCACGAGGCACAGTGTCTACCACTGGGGCACAGTGTCTCTTACTAGGCACATGCCCACCTACTGAGGCACAGTGTCACCTACGAACAAGTGTCTCCTACTGGACAATGTCTACCTACTGGGGCACAGTGTCCCCCTACTGAGGAAACAGTGCTTAAAACCTGGGGCCCAAGACTACCTACTGAACAATGCTACAATGAGGGACAGTGTCTACTTACGAGGCAATGTCTACCAGGGGCACAGGCTACCACTGAGGCACAGTGCTACCACTGAAAAAAGTCTACATACTGGGGCACAGTGTCTACCTACTGAGGCACATTTCTACCTACTAAACAAATGTCTACATACTGAGGCAAAAGTGTCTACCACTAAGGACAGTGCTCCAAACTGAGACACAATGTCAATTACTGAGGCACATGTCTCCCTACGAGGCACAGTGTCTACCTACTGAGACACAGTGTCACCACTGAGACACAATGTCAACTATGGGGCACAGTGTCACCTACTGAGGCACAGTGTCTACCTACTGAAACAAGCTACATACGAGGCACAGTGCTACTACGAGGCACAGTGTCTTCCAACTGGAACAGTGTCTCCACTGAGACACAATGTCTACATACGAGGCACATTCTACCTACTAGGCAAGTGTCTACCTACGGGAAAACACAATGTCATGTACTGAGGCACAGTGCCCTACCTACTGAGGCACAGTGTCTCCCTATGAGGCACGTGTCTACCTACTGGGGCCCCAAGTGTCTTCCAACTGAACACAGGCACCTACGAGACACAATGTCTACA
This sequence comes from Cherax quadricarinatus, assembly GCF_026875155.1. Taxonomy (NCBI): domain Eukaryota; kingdom Metazoa; phylum Arthropoda; class Malacostraca; order Decapoda; family Parastacidae; genus Cherax; species Cherax quadricarinatus. The sequence continues at coordinate 28,327,527 of NC_069471.1, read as the reverse complement.
ACGGGGCACAGTGTCACCTACGAGGCACATTTCTTCCAACGAGACACATTTCCCTCCCTACGAACACAATGCTACATATGAGGCAAGTGTCTACCTACTGAGGCACGTGTCTACCTCTGAACACAATGCATGTACTGAGGCACAGTGTCTCCCACTAGGCACAGTGCTACCTCGAGACACAATGTCATACTGAGGCAAGTGTCTACCTCTGAGCACGTGTCTACCTATGAGACACAAGTCTATGTACTAGGCACAGTGTCTACCTACTGGGGCACAGTGCTCCTACTGAGGCACAGTTCTACCTACTGAGGCACAGTGTCTACCTACTGGGGCCAGTGTCTACCTACGAGGCACAGTGTCTCCTACTGACACATTCACTTACTGAGCACGGGCTACTTCTGAGGCACAGTGTCTACCTCTGAAACAGTGTCTACCTAGAGGCACAGTTTCTACCTACTGAGCACAGTGCTCCTACGAGACACAGTGCCCCCAAAAAGGGCACAGTGCCCCACGGGGCACAGTGTCTACCACTGAGCCAAAATACATGACTGGGGCACATGTCACCTACTGAGACAAGTCTCATACGGGGCACAGGTCTACCTACTGGGGCACAGTGTCTACTACGAGACACAATATCTATTACTGAGGCACATGTCTCCCACTGAGACAATGTCTACAAACGGGGCACAGTGTCAACCTACTGAGGCACGTGTCTTCCAACGGACACAGTGTCTACCTACTGAGACAATGTCTACATACTGAGGCACAGTGTCACCTACTGGGGCACAGGGCTTCCAACTGAGAAACAATGTCTACATACTGAGGCACAGTGTCCTACCTACTAGGCCATGTCTACCACTGAACACAATATCTATGTACTGGGCACAGTGTCTCCCTACTGGGGCACAGTTCTACCACTAACACAGTGTTTTTCCAACGGACACACGTCTACATACACACAGCATTTTTCTCTAATAAAAACTCTCCCTAAAACTTCTTTTGAGAACACAAAAAACCACTTGCATAACAAACACAAAACACTTTTGATCCCTCATATCTATCTCTCCTGTGAAAAAATACTACGCATATAAAGGCCCAAAAGATCGGGAATTCTTGCCGAACAACAAAAGGGCCCCTGCTGCCTCACCCAATTCAAGGGTCCACTAGAAATCCCCTCTCCCAAAATAAAAAACCCCACGAAAACCCATAACCTACCACCGACTTACGACCTGCTCGACTTACGACTTGTTTTTTAGCCCAAATTTCGGGGAAAAAAGCAACTTTTGTGTGTACACAGGTTTACCTAAACTTACAGTATAAAATCAGTACAACAACATAAAAAGTAAGTAAAACATGAAATACCAAAATCAACAATAAAATAAATCTTACAAAAATGTTTTGTTTATATTTAGTAGTAAAGTTTTTGCTTTTGACCATTTCGACTTTCGACCGGGTTTTTCCAACCGAACTCAGTCGTATAGATGGAGGGTATATTTCGCCACCATCAACAAAAAATTCCGAAATTGTAATTCAAAACTAAAAGGTCTCAACTTATTTGTATAAATTTCCAAAAACAAATAATGAACTTTTTATTCTGCTGTTTATTCAATTACTGCTAAACCACTAACTACCCTTTTTGAAATATAGAAAGATCCAATTTGAAAACCCAAATTTGATTAAGGGAACCTTGATTTTGTGATTAATTCCCTTCCCAAAAATCTGATGAAACCGAACTGTACAAAAATGAAGCAATATTTATTTTTTATTTATTTTTTTGGGTTTTTCAAACATTCATTGGATGAGTATTTTTCAAATTTGGTTTTAATCAAAGATCCTCTATAAGCCTAGGTATTTTGGACCACTTAAAATTATTGGGTTACAGATTACTTAATACTAAGGGTTTACCAAATTATACAGTAGGATATAATTTTCATGTTTACATAAATATTAATTAAAATGAAACAAAATTTTATAAACAAAAATAACGTGGAACCCCCCCTTTCCCATGCTACGTATCCGATAAATCCGGTAACCGTGCATATACGCAGAAAATTTCCTCACTTCCCGATCAAAACCCGGAAACGATGTGGGTTTATACGAAGTGTCCACGTTGGGCCGAACTGCCCTTTCTGTGCCAGTTTTAAAAGCCAGCCATGTGCGACATCTAAGGATACTTCGGTACATTCCATATTTTTCCCCTTTTATCACTGTTTTGGTGCCTGTTTTTTGCAAAAAAGTCACCATGGCCCCCAAAAAAGCTTCTGTGCCAAACCCCTTTTAGATCAAGGGTGCTAATGACTGTTGAAATGAAAAAAGAGAAATTCAAAGTACGAAAGTGGGGTGCTTTTGTCGAGCTGGCAGGGTTTTTAGTAAACCCCAAACAACCATCTCTCTAATGAGCAAAAAACGGCAATCAAGGAAGCTGTTTCTTGCAAAAAGGGGCAACGTGATTATAAAAAGTGACCCCAAGTGTTAGAAAATGTTGAGAGCTGTTATTTGGGGTGGAAAATGAAAAACAGATGCAGGAATAGCATCTCTCAAGCAATCATTTGTGAAAAGGGTAGGGGTTGCATGACGATTTGGTAAAAAAATTGCCTGCAACTGCACAACTACTGGATCACTATGACATGGCCTTGGATGCACTGGAAGAAAATCAGAATGCAGATGTAATATACACAGACTTTGCAAAAGCATTTGACAAATGCGATCATGGCGTAATAGCCCATAAAATACATGCTAAAGGAATAACTGGGAAAGTGGGGAGATGGATCTTCAACTTCCTAACAAATTGAACACAAAGAGTAGTGGTCAACAGAGTTAAATCGGAGGCTGCCATAGTGAAGAGCTCTGTTCCACAAGGCACAGTACTCGCCCCCATCTTATTCCTTATCCTCATATCAGACATAGACAGAGATATACACCACAGCACCGTATCATCCTTTGCGGATGATACTAGGATCTGCATGAGGCTGTCATCTGCTGAGGATGCGGTTAACCTCCAAGAAGATATAAACAAAGTTTTCCAGTGGGCAACGGTAAACAATATGATGTTCACTGGAGACAAATTCCAACTACTCCGTTATGGAAAACTGGAGGAGATAATAACTAGAACAGAGTAGTATACTACTGACTCCGGCCATACAATAGAGCGGAAAAATAATGTAAGGGACCTGGGAGTAGTAATGTCTGAGGATCTCTCTTTCAAGGATCACAACAGTGCCACGATCGCACGTGCAAAGAAAATGATAGGATGGATAATGAGAACTTTCAAAACGAGAGATGCCAAGCCCATGATGATCCTTTTCAAATCACTTGTTCTCTCTAGGCTGGAATACTGCTGTACATTAACATCTCCATTCAAAGCAGGTGAAATCGCAGATCTAGAGAGTGTACAGAGATCCTTTACTGCACGTATAAGTTCTGTCAAGCACCTTAACTACTGGGAACGCTTGGAAGCACTTGACGTGTACTCGCTGGAATGCAGGAGGGAGAGATATATCATAATCTACACTTGGAAAATCTTGGAAGGAATGGTCCCGAATCTGCACACAGAAATCACTCCCTACGAAAGTAAAAGACTGGGCAGGCGATGCAAAATGCCCCCAATAAAAAGTAGGGGCACCATTGGTACACTAAGGGAAAACACCATAAGTGTCTGGGACCCAAACCTGTTTAACAGCCTCCCATCAAGCATTAGGGGAATTGCCAATAAACCCCTGGCTGCCTTCAAGAGAGAGCTGGACAGATACCTAAAGTCAGTGCCGGATCAGCCGGGCTGTGGCTCGTACGTTGGACTGCGTGGGGCCAGCAGAAACAGCCTGGTTGATCAGGCCCTGATCCACGGGGCTGGTCATGGGCCCGGGCCCCCGGGGGCGTTGATCCCCAAAATAACTCCAGGTAACCTCCAGGAATGTGGTGTGTGAGTGAATTTTAAGGCCAGCAAAGGGGTTTGAAGTTTTAAAGAATGTGTGGCATACATAGTGTGATTGGCGGGTGAGGCTGCCAGTCAGATACAAAGCGGCTGAAATTTGTACTGAATTCAAGGAGTACATGGGCGAGGATTAAAACCCTGAAAAAATTTTTAATTGTGACGAAACAGGCCTTTTTTTGGAAGAAATTACCAAGCAGGCCCTAATTATCGGGGGTAGGCCCCCCAGGAATAAGCCTATAAAAGGTTTTACTCTGTTGATGTGTTCCAATGCTAGTGGTGATGAAAAGTAAAACCCTTTATTGGTGTATCACTCAGAAACCCCCGGGCTTTAGGAAAAAGAAGTCCTAAAGGCTAATTTGTGTGTGCTGGGGAGGGAAAACAGTAAGGCAGGGGGTATAGGGACTTTTTCTATGATGGTTACACCATGCATTTGCCCCCCTGTAAAAAATTCCAACTGAAAAAATTAGACTTAGTGCCCCCGGGTAAAAGAAAATCCCCTGGTATCCTTCAACCTTGGGAGCGACTTTGTGGGGACATGAGCTTCATTAAGGTAAAGTTTTTCCTCCTAATACCATCCTCCCCTGCCCCCCCTGGACCGAGGTTATCTCCAACTTCAAGAAACTGTACACAAAAGTTTGTTTGAAAGGTGCTTTGAAGTGCCACAGAAACTTTTTAACTTAAAGGATTTTTGGGAAGGATCACTTTCTTCCAAAATGTGTAAACTTATAGGTAAGGCTTGGGAGGGAGTGACAAGAGGCCTTAAACTCTGTTGGAAGAAAAAGTGGCCCGAAAGTGTAGACAAAGGGATTTTGAAGGGTTTGAGGTAACCCTGAGAATTAGCGAGTTGAGGAATCCCTTGTGGCTTGGAAAATCCTTTGGGGGTTTGGGGTTAGGGGGAGGATGTGGGAAAAGTTGGTGGAGGAGGACAATGACGAACTAACATGATGGTGTTAGTCATCTTAAAAAGCAAGAGGCCGGGCCTGGGGAAACTGTTCGGAGGAGGGGGGAAAAAGAGAAATTGAAGAAGTTGCCTACTTCAAAGATTGGAAATCTGTGCAAAAATGGCTTGAAGTGCAAACCTTATGGTGAAAAACATCTCAGCAGCTATGCAAACCCTGCTGGGGACTATTACATGAAATGTTGTGAAAACTTTAGGGAAAGTCTAAAGGAAGGGAGGTAAGGCTCTATGGACAGTATGTTGTGTGACAAGTCCCGTGATCTAAAACTGGTCTAGTGCATTAAAAAAAGAAGGGAAGTAACCCCCGAAAAGGCTGCTCCTCAAGTCCTAATGGAGGGGGATTCCCCTTCTAAATGCTACCCATCCCACTCTCCCCCCCTCCATCCCATCAATCATCACCGTCTTCATTTTAAAGGGAAATGTCAAATTTTTCTTTCATTATTTATTGTTATTTATTGTTATTGTTGTTTTGTAATTTTCTATTTTATTGCATTAAATTAATATTTCTGTGGTAAAAAGTTTTTTTTTTATACTTTTGGGTGTCTTGCACGGGTTAAATTTTATTTCCCTTTTTCTTTGTTTAAAGGCAAAGGGGGTAAAAGAGAGTGCAAAAAATTATGGGGGATAAGTTGGAGTGTCCTGGTAAAGTGTTGGTAGAGTTATAAATTGAAAGAATTAAGGTAGCGGAGAATAGGATAGCGATGACAAGGAGGCTTTAGGAAAAATGGGGGTGTGTGGACCCGGGGTTTTCAGTAAACAATAAGTGAAAAAGTATTTAGATTAGGTAAGAGGTCTTTGTGGCATTTATGGATTTTGGAAAAGGCTTTTGAAGGGTGGATAGGGGGGGAATGTGGCGATGTTGCAAGTGTATGGTTGGGGGTAGGTTATAAAAGCGTGAAGATTTTTTTTTTTTAGAGGATTAGGCCAGTTAGGTATTGGAAAAGAAGGAAATTTTTCCCCAGTAAAAGGGGCCCTTTTGGGACAAGGAGTGTGTGTCCCCGTGGTTTTTTAAATATATTTATGATGGGGTTGTAAGAGAAGTAAATGGGGGGTTTGGCAAGAGGCTGGAGTTAAAAGATAAAGAATCACCCAAAGGGGGGTTTGTCACAGTGCTCTTTGTGATGACCTGTGCTCTTGGGGATTTGAAGAAAAGTTGAGAGATTGGGGGGGGTGGAAAGGGGGGGGCCCCCGGAAAAAAATTTAAAAGGTGAATACGGAAAGGTAAGGTTATGGGGATAAAAAAAAGATTAGGGATAAAAGATTGAATATCGTTGGAGGGGAGATTTGGGAGGAGGTGAAGTTTTGATTTTGGGGTGGACGTGTCGCGGAGGGGTTATGAAAGAGAGGTGAATATAGAATTGATGAGGGAAAAAAGGTGAGTGGTGCACTTAGGGTTGTGGAGACAAAAAAAACTTTGTCCTTGGAGGCAAAGAGGGGAAGTATGAGAGTTGTTTTACCAACGTTTTAGGGGTGTAAAGGTGGGTGATGAATTTGCAGCGAGGAAAAGGGGGTTTTGGGGAGGCAGTGGAGATGTCATGTTGAGGGCAATGTGTGGGGGGAATATAATGCAGAGAATTCGTAGTTTGGGAAGTTAGGGGAGGTGCGGGATTACCAAAACTGTTGCCAGAGGGTGGGGAAGGGTTTTTGAGGGGTTGGAATGTGGGAAGAATGGAGCGAAACAAAATGACTTAAAGAGTGTTAGTCTGTGGGAAGGGAAGGGGGGTAGGGGTCCCCTAGGAAGGGTTGGGGGGAGGGGGAAAAGGGGGTTTTTGTGCGAGGGCTTGGACTTCGCAGGCTTCGTGAGCGTGTTTGATAGGGTGAAGGAGAAAAAATGGTTTTTAATACTTGCGTGCTGTTGGAGTGTGAGCAAATTACTTTATAAAGGGATTCGGGGAAACCGGCGGGCCCGGACTTGAGCCCGGGAGAGGGGAAGTACAGTCCCTGCACTCTGAAGGAGGGGTGTTATGTTGCGTTTAAAACTGTAGTGTAAAGCCCCCTTCTGGAAGACAGTGAGGAGTGAATGAGGGTGAAAGTTTTTTTTTTTGGGCCCCCTCCCTTGGGGAAATGGGGGCCGGTGTGATAAAAAAAAAAAAAAAAAAAAAAAATATTTTTAGGGGGAAAAATTGATTCGTTTTCCAATTTTTTTGGTTTTATGATGAACTTAGGAAAAGTTAGTTCGGAAGGGGGGCCCCATGTATTTATATTCGAAAAGCTTTTGTGAAAAAAATGATTCAAAAATTTTTTCCTGTCAACAATGGATAAAAGACAAGGGGATTGTTGAATTTCTTGTTGATTTCCCGGTACTTCCGGCCGGGTCTTTCCAGATGGTGCCCCAGCGTTGTTTCAGTTATGATGGGGAGAAATAGGTGGTCTGTGTGTACTGAGTATTTAGCATTTAGTCTAGGGTGTTAAAAGGGGTTTTTGAGAAGAGTTTTAAAAATTGATTTAGCCAGGTTACTGTGTGTCTTTGGAAATGAATTCCATTTTTGGGGCCCTTTATGTGCATAGAGTTTTTACACGTGTGATATGGACACGAGGATATCAAAAGAGATCTGTGTTTGTGTTGTGGTTTGTGCCCTTTTAAAGGGTTGGTGAGGAGAAGTTTGAGTGGGGGTTTAATTTGGGGTTTTATTGTTCTGTGTATGTAGTAGGTAATAAATAAGTATGGATGTTCTTAATGGTAGCAGATTAGATTTTGAAAATTGGTGGAGATGTGGGGGAGGGGGGAATTTTTTATTTCTTCTGCTCCCTTTTTGTGGGTTATTAGGGGTTTAGGGATTGGATGTTTTTTGCCCCCAGCACAAATTCATATGTAAGATAGGGTATATGGTGTATGGTACAGTGCCAGGAGGAAGCGATTGTGGAAGTAGTCCTTATTTTGATGTATGCTACAGTTTGGGATTTCCTTGGTGATTTTCTTGTGTGTCCGGAATTAAGGTTGTCAAGGTGGATACCTGGGAAAATTTTCCCCTCTGTGAGTCTTGTGATGAGATCATTTAGCTTTAGTTTTTGGATCATTTGCACTATTTTTTCCAAAACTGAATGAAATGGTTTTTTGAGTGTTCAGGGAAGTTTGTTATCATATAGGGATATTTTTTTAAATTTAGAATTTATGTGTTTGCTAGTTGACGTGTTTGGGTGGGAAAAGAATATGTAGTGTCATCGCAAAAATAGGATTTGGTAGGTGGTGCATTCGGTTTGATAGATGTAGATGAGAAAAAGGAGTGGTCAAGGAACTCTTTTTGGGGGCTCCACTGTGATTGGTTGGATGGAAGGTTTGCCTTTGATACACTGTTGGTTCTGTTACTAAGGTATGATTTTAGGTGTTTAGGGAGGGGCTTGATACCATGTGCATTAATTTGGAGTACAGTAGTTTGGTGATGTATCGAAGCTTTAGTAAAATCAAGAAAATGCCCCGCAGGCTTCTTTCTTTTCAAGGGATATTTTATTGTTTTAGCAGTGTTGATAGCATCATTTTTTCTTTTATTATTTTGAAAACCAAAAGACAAGGGTTTAATATGTTGGGAAATTTAGGTAGGAAAAAAGCCATTATGAATTAATTTTTCAAAATTTTAGAGAGGTGGTAAGTTGTTTGGTCTTAGTTATTCAAGTCAGCTTGGATCCTTTGGATCAGATGACCTCGCTATTTTTAGGTTGTTGGGAAAGGGAGTGATTTAATGGATTTTTAAAGAAGTTGGAAAAATTGGTGACAATACTGGAAACTTTTTTGTAATGAAAGCAGGAGTTGTTTATTCTCTGCCTTTTTTTTAAAGGGGGTTTTGAGGATAACTTCAATGGGGTTTGGTTTGGGAATAGGAATGTGTTTTTGGGTAGGGACTTGAGGTTGTCTGATGGACGAGTGTTTGTGCTTGGTTTTTTTTTTTGCTAGATTTTTTCCTAGGTGGAGAAGAAAAAATTAAATGTGTTTTCTTTTTGGTTGGAGTGAGTAGGGGTTCATCTGAATTTTTTAGTTTGAAATTGCTTTGTTTTTGGATAGCTTTTTTTTCCCAAAAATTTTGATAGAGTTTTCCCGTTTTTTTCAATTACCTTTTATGTTATGTAATCTATTTTCTAATACAATTTTTTTGACCCCCTTATCAGGCTGGGGAAGTGCTGACGAGAACGTTCCCCTGTTCTCTAGTATTTGACCATTTTACTGTTTTTTTTATTTTTGTTTTTGTTTTAAAGGATTTGGGGGCTTTGGGACTAGCCAGGGATTTTTTCAGTCTTTTGTGTGATTGTTTAGTTTTTCAGGGGCAAAGTTTGTTATAAAGCATTAGGTTTTTTTTAGAAAATTATTTATCATTCATTTATATCTGTTTGTTTCGAGCTATTTGCCAAACGAGTTATTTAGCTGCTATAAAATTGTTAATGCTGTCTCGTTTGAGTCTGAAGGGCACTTTAGTAATGTCTTGTGGTGTTTGCCAGATGTTTTGGAAAGGTTTGGGGGTGGGCTGTGGTGTTGTTGTGATTTTGCCCGATTTTAAAGGGGGTATTGTGTTGTCCAGATGTGGGCTATTAAGGAGTGCTTGTCTCGGGGATTTTGTAGGTTTAGATATTGTTTTTAGCAAAAAGTAGTTACTCACTGGTTTGTGAATTCGGTTATTGTGGGTCCTGTCGGGTAGTTGTTTTGTTGAAAACACCCGTTGTTGTAGGTGGTCTTTATTCATGTGTGCATCAGTAATCAGTTTCCCAGTTTTTCACTAAAGAGATAATGTTTGACTGTGGTTCTGTAGATGTTTATAATGGAGGGTTTTGCAGGTCTTTTGATTTAAATTTGGTTGATATATTCTCCCTGTTTTTCCTTTTGCAAGAATTTTTTGATCATTCGAGTTGATTTGGGGAGTATTAGGGGTTCCCCCCCTTGCTTTGGTCTATTTCAGTTGTTAGGGCCCCTGTAGCCCGGAAAGTTAGAATCTGTAATTTCGGCTTAAACCAGGTTTCTGTGAGTGTGATGTGTATATTGGGAAAGAAAGGGGAAAATGAGAATGCTGTGAGGTTCAAATGTTTGTTCAAGGATGTGACTTGTAGTTAAAGATGGTTATGTTTTGTTTGTACTGATAATGTCTTTGTTGGTTCTGTGTAGAATTACAGGTACTGGTTTTATTCATGAATTATTTAGAAAAAAATTTTTCAGGATCTACGCTGTAATCATAAGATGAGAGAAAATTTTTAAAAGATTTTTGAGTAAAATAATTAGATTTTATTGAATCACAATGACTTGCTAAGACTCCGTGATTAATCTAAACTTGTAAAAATTTAAGAAAAAGGGATTATTAAGAATAGATAAATTTAGTTATCGTTAGATCTAAATGCACCTTAATTATTTTAACAAAAGTGAGTTTTGAACTACAGTAGATATTTACAGCTAAAAAAAAGGAGCTATGAAAATAAAAAAAAGAATGTATTAAAAGCAAAATCAGAGCGCTGGGGAGTCAAAGCACCGGGAGTTTTTTTAAAAATGTGATTTTAGGGACAAAGAGAAAAAAAAAAAAAGCTTGGGGAATATAATGGAAAAATGTGAACTTATTAACTTAGCCCTGAGAACCACTTTGATTTTTTTAACTTTTGTGAGTATAGAACAAGGTTTTATATATGTTAAAAATAAAGGAGAAAATATATAAGGGGCAAAATTTAAGTAAGGTGAACAAAGTTAAATGAACAGTTAGTCATATGAAATTTTTATTAAAATAAAAGGGGAACTTTAAAAAATGGTATAAAAACCGACAGTTTTAGGAAAGACACATATGCAAAGTTAGGTATTATTAAAGAACCTAACTGTTGCAAGTTTCTCCAAACACAAGGGAAGCGCAAAACCCGTAGGATTATCAGCACCTGGGGGGGGGGGTGGAAAACTAACGTCCACCCCGAGACGAATAATCCCGGCAAAACCAGCATCCTAAAAACCATTAACACAAAGCACAAAATTAAAACAAAATAGAAGGGTCAAATTTACTAGAGAACGTCGGAACGTTACCGTCAGCATTTTACCAGCCAAAGAAGGTCAAAAAAATTGTTTTATGAAAATAGATTACATCATAAAAGGTGATAGAAAAAAAAATGGAAAATTTCTATCGAAATTCGGAAAATTTAGCATCCTCGATGACGCACTGACTTTTTTGGGGTTATCCGGGTGGGCAAACCCCCGGGGTTAAAAATTCCCGAACAAAATTTATCTTTTTAAAGGCATTCAGGTTTAATGGGGGAACTGGACACAGACCCAAATTTCCCTAAATAAGGCCCCTCACCAACAACAAGGAACCCCCCAGGTACTATGATAAAATACAGGGACCCCCCGTTTAAAACACACCCCCAATGTACCAATTATGTAAGGTATTTATGTAAGTGTGTTTGTACGTGTAGTTTGGGGTCTGAAATGGACTAATTACTTCAAATATTTTTTTATGGGAACAAATCGTTCGTATGGCACCTGAAAATATTTCGGGAGTGAAAAAAAATTGTTAACCGGGGTCCACGTATTGATTTGGGGAGTAAGATTGATTTGTAAAGTAAAATAATTTTAGAAATTAATTTCACTATAAAAAAATAAGAAATATGAGGAGCTGGACTAGCTGGTACTATGGTACTAGTGGTACAAAAAGCAAAAATAGTTTTGGGGCTCACACAAAAGTAATTGGAATAACACTAATTTTTTCACACAATATAAAAAGAACAAAAAAAAAGTAGTGGTAAAAAATTAAATGGAGAGGAGCAACCAGAAAAAATTAATTTGCAGTAAGATCTACTTAAAAACAAAAATTTTAACAATTAAAAGCAAAAAAAAAGTAAAAAAATTTTGAGGTGCGGTATTACTGTAAAAGAAAAAAAAAAAATACACAATAATATAATAGTAACTTCACTATAGGGCCCAAACTAATAAGTAATAAGTAAGTTTTTCAGGTATACACAAACAGTCAAAAACAACTCACGCAACATATTAGAGAACCGGGATAACACAGAAAGTCAGACACACTGACTTACTTCCATTTGGTCCTTTTACCTTATTTTTAAATACAAATTTATAATACTTTTTATTATTCATAATGAAGATAACATTTTTTACAAATATTAAACATCTACTACACGAGGGTCATTAAACTATCTACTACACGAGGGGCATTAAGACTATCTACACACGGGGGATTAAAACTATTACTGCACAGGGGCATTAAGATATTACTACACGAGGGGCATTTAAACATCTAAATACCAGGGTCATTAAGACTATCTATACACGAGGGCATTTAAACTATCACTACACGAGGGGCATTAAGACACTACTACACGAGGGTCATTAAGACTATCTACTGCCGAGGGGCATTAAACTATCTACTACACGGGGCATTTTAAAACATCTACTACACAGGGCCTTAAACTATCTACTGCACGAGGGTATTAAAAATTCTATGCAACAGGGTCATTAAGACTACTACAAAAACAGGGCATTAAACATTACTACACGAGGGGCAAAGACTATCTACTACACGAGGGTCATTAAGACATCTCAATACGAGGGATTAAACTATTACTACCGAGGGTCTTAAGATACTACAATCGAGGGGCAATTTAAACTATCTCAATACAGGGGCATTTAAATACAAAAAACCCCGAGGGTCTTTAAGGCTATTATCCAGGGCATTAAATACTACACAGAGGTCATTAAAACTACTACATGAAGGGCATTTAAAACTAAACTACTACACGAGGGTCTTAAGACTATCTACCAGGAGGGGCATTAAAAACTTCTACTCACGGGGTCATTAAGACTTCTACTAACGGAGTCATTTAAATATCTACTACACGAGGGTCATTAAGACTATCTACAAAAACAGAGTCATTAGACACTACTACCGGAGTATTTAAAAACTACTACTACACGAGGGGCATTAAAAACTATCTACACACGAGGGTCATTAAAAATATCTACACACAGGGTCATAAGACTATCTATACAAAAGAGGGTCATTTAAAACACTACTACACAAGGGGGCATTAAGAATCTACAATACGGGGTCATTAAGACTATCTACTACACAGGGTCTTAAATTTTTTACAATCGAGGGGGCATTAAACTATCTACTACACGGGGCATTAAACTACACTACACGGGGTCATTAAGACTATCTACGCACAAGTCATTAAATACCTACACGGGTTTTATATTTGGGGATTTAATTTTGGGGTTTGTTTATTGGGGTTTGTTTCTTGGGGGCCCCGGGGGGGGGGGGGGGGGGGGGTTTTGGGGAAAAAAAACCCCGGGGGGGGGGGGGGGGGGTTTTTTTTGGGGGGGAAAAAAGAGTCAAAAAATTTAAAACGGGGAAAACTATTACAAACGAGGGGCATTAAGACTACTACTAACGGGGGCTTAAACATCTACAACGGGGTCTTAAGACTATCTACAACGAGGGCATTAAATATCTACTACAGGGTCATTTAAAACTATTAAATCAGGGTCATTAAGACATCTACAACGAGGGTCATTAAAAACTACTACAATAGGGGGCATTTAAACTTCAAAAAACGAGGGTCATTAAGACTATTAACTCACAGGGTCATAAGACTATCTACTACACAGGGTCATTAAGACTATCACAATACGGGGGTCATTAAGATATCTACTACAAAGGGTCATTAAGACTATCTACTACACAAGGGTCATTAAGACTATCTACTATACGAGGGTCATTAAGACTATCTACAATACGAGGGTCATTAAGACTATCTACTACACGAGGGTCATTAAGACTATCTACTGCACGAGAGTCATTAAGACTATCTACTACACGAGAGTCATTAAGACTATCTACAATACGAGGGTCATTAAGACTATCTACAATACGAGGGTCATTAAGACTATCTACTACACGAGGGTCATTAAGACTATCTACTACACGAGGGCCATTAAGACTATCTACTACACGAGGGCCATTAAGACTATCTACTACACGAGGGTCATTACTAGGAATAACTTAAGGTCACTTATCTAATCTGTTACAGAAATGTCAGCTTTTCTAAGGAAGGTAGAGAAATCATGTTCATTTGAGATGGTATATTGTTGTCCTGTTGATGTTTTCCTTACTAGTATTTTCCCATCCCGCGTGAAACACTGATGTATTTTGTTTTCCTGTTTAAGTTTTCTCAGCCTGAACACAAGGTTTTGACGTTTTCTTGTTAGACACTCGTTGATGTACACTCCATTGTTCATTGTAATTGATGATTTTATTACGTCCTTTCTTTTATTATATGAATGAAGTCTGATCATTATACTGTGTTTACTTCCTTGCTTACTACCTTGTTTACTGCCTTGCTTACTACCTTGTTTACTTCCTTGTTTACTACCTTGTTTACTTCCTTGTTTACTATCTGGTTTTCCTAACAAATGTGTTTCTTTGACTTTGTCAATGGTCCAAGTCGGACCGAAATGTTGTCGTAAGCTCCTCTCTTCTATTTATTTATTTATTTATTTATTTAAAAATTTGTGCACACATACAGAGGTACAAAAAATACAGAAAAGAGCAGTATGCCAAAGCCACTTATACTATGCATAGCATTACGGGCTGGCTTAAAATTAACTTAAGATGAACTAAGCAATGATGACATCGGTGATAAAACTTTAATGTAAACAGATTACTATAAAGCACAAGTGAGTATTACAAAGACAGGTCATATGGTTGTATGCATTGTTGTACATTCAGTAGAATGGAGTATTCTGTTAGGTAGTGTATTTAAAAAATAATAAAGTTAGATTGGGTTTTAGGTTTAACATTTATGTGATATAATTGTGAGAAACATTTAAGATATACAATTTATAAGGTTCAGTTATTCAGTATTTATTTGGTTTGGGTGAGTAAGTGATTTTTGAGAAGAGACTTGAATTTATAACAGGTAGTGTTTCTTTTATATTTACGGGTAGTGAGTTCCAGATTTTAGGGCCTTTTATGTGCATTGAGTTTTGCATAGTGTGAGATGGACACGAGGAACATCAAGAGTGATCTGTGCCTTGTGTTATGGTCATGTGTTCTGTTGAGGTTGGCAAGGAGATGTTTGAGGGGAGGGTTAATATCAGAGTTAAGTGTTCTATGTATGTAATAGGTGCAGTAATAAGTATGAATGTTTTGTATGGTGAATAGGTTTAGTGTATTGAATATTGGTGGAGTGTGCTCCCTATAGTGAGAATTTGTTATCATTCTAACTGCAGCCTTTTGTTGGGTAATTAGTGGTCTGAGATGGTTACTTTGTTTGAGCCCATGCAAAAATTCCATAGGTGAGATAGGGGTAAATAAGAGAGTGATATAGGGCCAGGAGGGCTGACTGTGGAGCATAGTACCGTATCTTCGATAGTATGCCTACAGTCTTGGAAATTTTCTTAGAAATTTGTTGTATATGTGTATGAAATTTGAGTCTATTATCAAGGTGGATTCCTAAGAATTTTTCCCTCTGTTAGCTTTGTGATAGGTGATCCGTTTATCATTATGTTAAGAGGGACATCTGTAGCTCTGTTACCAAACTGAATGAAGTAGGTTTTGTCAATGTTTAGTGTAAGTTTGTTAGTCCTCATCCAGGTAGATATTTTCTGTAATTCTGTTATTACAGTATTGGCTAGCGTGACTGGGCTCGGGTGGGAGAAGACGTATGTAGTGTCATCTGCAAATAGTGTGGGTTTGAGTAATTGCGAAGCATTTGGTAGGTCATTTATGTATAGGAGAAAGAGAAGAGGGCCAAGGACACTTCCCTGTGGAAAACCAACTGTAATTGGTTGTGCAAAAGAGTTTGCCCCATTTGCATACACATATTGGCTTCTGTTGCTGAGGTATGACTTGAGGTAGTTGAGGGAGTGCCCTCTTATACCATAGTGTGACAATTTTACGTGGAGCAAGTCATGGTTAACTGTATCAAAAGCTTTACGTAAGTCAATGAAGATCCCCAGTGGGACTTCTTTTTCTCTATTGCAGTGTATATATGTTCTAGCATGTGTATAATAGCATCATTAGTATTTTTATTTGGCCTGAATCCAAATTGGCAGGGGTTGAGTATGTTTTGGGAGATAAGGTAGGAGTAGATTCGTTTATGAATTAATTTTCGAAGATTTTTGAGAGAGGGTGTAAGTTGGATATTGGCCTATAGATTATTCAACTCTGTTTGGTCTCCTCCTTTGTGGATCGGGGTGACCCTTGCTATTTTGAGTACTGTGGGGAAGGTGGAGGATTCAATGGATTTGTTAAAGAGTGTTGCAATGATTGGTGATAGCACTTGTGACACCTTTTTGTATATAAAGGGTGGTAAGGTATTTAAATCTCCTGCCTTGTTTTTTAGCGTGTTGATAATAAGGGAGACTTCGTATGGGTTAGTCGGAGCTAGGAACAGTGTGTTCGGGTAGTTGCCAGTGAGGTAGTCATTTGGTGGGGTATCTGAGCTTGGGATTTTATTGGCAAGGTTTTGTCCTATAGTGGAGAAGAAGTCATTGAGTCTGTTTGCTGTTTCTGTTGGTGGGAGTTGGGGTTCATCTGATTTTGCTAATTTATTTCGCTATTTCGTGAAATCTTTTTTGTTCCTAGAATTTCTGATAGGGTTTTCCAGGTCTTTTTATATCACCTCGTAAGTTGGATAATCTGTTCTCATAATACAATTTTTTTTGCCCTTCTTATCAGGCTGGTTAGGATTGACGAGTAACGTTTTGTTTGGTCTCTGGTTATGTGACCCATTCTGTACTGTTTTTCATATTGGTGTTTTGTATTTATGGATTTGAGAATGCTGGGTGTTAACCAGGGACTGTTCAGTCTCTTAGCTGTCATCTGTTTAGTTTTTTTTTGGGCAGTGCTTGTTATAGAGGTATTGGGTCTTTTTTAGAAAATTATTAATTACATTCGTCAATATCTGTATAGATTTCTAGCTCAGTGTGCCAGTCAATGTTTGCTACTGCTGTTGTGAAGTTATTAATGGCTGCCTCATTGTGAAGTCTGAAGGTGACTTTAGTAGTGTCTTGGGGTAATTTACCAAAGAGTTGTTATGAGAAAAAATAGGGTAGTGGTCTGTGGTATTATCTGTAATTATGCCTGATTTAAAGGGGATATGGTGTTGGTCCAGATGTGGTCAAGTAGGGAAACACTAGTCTCTGTAACTCTTGTAGGTTTTGTTACTGGGTTTGGGTTGCAACATACAGTTACTCATTGTGTTTGTGAATTCAGTAACGTGTGGGTCCTGGTCTTGCAGGAGATTTATATTGAAGTCCCCTGAGAGTAGTAAGTGATCTTTGTTCATGCGTGCATCAGTTATCATACTTCAGGTTTTGAAAAATTGGAAATGTTTGATGGGGAAAATGGTAAATGTTTATCAATGTGAAGGTTTTTGTAGGTTTTTGGTTTAAATTTGGATTATATATTCCCCATGTTCCCCCCTTTGTGAAGTATTATGATAACCTAGTTGGTCTGGTGTTTTGGCTGTGCACCCCTTTTTGGGTCTCCCTACGTTGTGTATGGCTGTGTAACCGGAAATGGCATAGAATTGTACTTCCCCAGGCTTTCCCAGGTTTCAGTTAGTGTAATGTGGAATTTTGGGCATGAAAGGAATTTGTAATGCTATAGGTCATTTTTAAAATGTTTGCTTAAAGATGATTTTGTAGTTAAGATAGTTATGTTGTTATGTTATGTGCGGTTATTTGTGATGTTCCCGTAACGGTATTTGTGTATCGTTCGTCATTTATTTGTGATCTTTCCCAGTCTTTTATTTGTGTATTTTTCCAGTAGTTATTTGTGTATCGTTCCAGCAAGTATTTGTGTACTTTCCAGTCACGGTATTTGTGTATATTTCCCTCACGTTATTTGTGTATTTTCCCAGCCCGTTATTTGTGTATTTTTCCAGTACGTTATTTGGTATCGTTCCAGTCCGGTATTTGTGTATCATTCCAGCCCCGTTATTTGTGTACCGTTCCAGTCTGGTATTGTGCCTTTTTTTTTTTATTTGATTTCAGTTTGCAGGATAAACTTGCCGTGGTCCTGTTTTACCCTGTAGAGTTCTTTGCACTGTGTTGTTTTTGTCATGGGAAATGTGTGGATGTTTTTATAACGCATCAGGCAAAATTTTCTGTTCAGTTTTTGTGTTTTGGAAATCAGGTATTTTTAGTGAGTGTGCATTTTCTGTTCCGTCCGTTTGCTTCTTCAACCTTCATATTTTGTTGTTTTTTGCTCGTTGAGAGTATTTGTATTGTGAGGAAATTATTTAAAAAAAAAAAATATTGAGGTAATGTTTTACAAATTTACAATGGACGTGAATGAACTAAAAGTAGACACGTATTAATAGCTTTATTTTGCCTGCCAAGTGTGTCCATTACCGTTCATTTTGTGTTTTTTACTTGTCTCAACTCTGTTCTCGTTCTCTCTTTTTTTACTCTTTCGTTAACTAGTTGGCTCTCATTGACGTGGCTTTAAAGGTTGTGTGAAAAAAAGAGAAGTCGAAAGCCTTTTGTTTTAAGTGCCAAGTTAGAGGATGATGGTTTTCCTTTGTTTTTTATTCAATAAACCCTGCCATACCTCTCACACATTAATTTTAAATTTTTTAAAGGAAAGTAATAAGTGTACTCTGTGGGGGATCTTACCTTTTTTTGGGTTTTTAATCCCTATTCTTTGCAATTAATATAAGTTGTGAAAATTGTTGTCGGGCTTTTTTGCATATTTTATATGTGCTCTGATAATAATACTTGTAGAGCTGTGGGTACCCGGGGGGGGAAACATTAGTTTTTTTCTGGCAGGCACCAGAAAAAAGTGTATGAATCTGCGTTTGGCCCAGCCACCCCCCCACTTGCTTTTGAAAAAAATTTTTCGGCATGTTTTTCATTACTTTCCCCTTCGTTTATGAGGGCATCAAAAGGTAGTTGTTAGAAACAATTAAATTCAGTAAACAAGGATGCCGATGCTAATAATATGGCTTGGGCCAAGTGTAGGTAGCGGTGGTTTTGCCCAGGTGGTACACCTGGGGCTCCTACATGCTTCCTCTACATACTACTCCTCTCTTCTTTTAAGATCACTATTTTAAGGTAAAAAGGGTGTCTGTATGTGTATTTTAAGTTTTGGGGATGTTTTAAATATGTATTTTAAGTATGAGACGGGGAGCCGGGCTACCTACCCTGGGCTCCCTGCACCTGGTTTCCCTCAAAAAAGTACAGTGGACCCCCGGTTCACGATGCATCGGTACCCGTAAATCCGGGAAACCGTGCATTTATCCCCAAAAAATCTGACTCGGTTCCCATTACAAACCCGGTATGCGATGCGATTTAAAGGTGTCCCGTGTGGATGAATCCCCCGTGTGTACCATTTTGTTTTACAAGCCAGCGTGTGCTTTTGCATCTAGGATAATTCAGTATTTCCATTTTATCCATATTATCACTGTTTTTGGTGCTTTTCTGAAAAAAAGTCACCATGGGCCCAAGAAAGCTTCTAGTGCAACCCTTTGACCCCAAGGGTGCTAATGACTTTTAAAAATGAAGAAAGAGATAATTGCAAAGTACGAAAGTGGAGTGATGTGTCGGAGCTGGTGGGTTTGTATAGTAAACCCCAATCAACCTCTCTATATAGTGAGCAGGAAAAACGGCAATCAAGGAAGCGTTCTTGCAAAAAACTGAAAACGTGATTACGAAACAGTGCCCGCAAGTGTTGAAAAATGTTGAGAGGACTGTTTTTGGGTTTGGGATAAATGAAAAACAGATAGATCTCTCAAGCAATATTTGTAAAAAAGGTGGCAGTTGCTGCGTTTTGGTAAAAAAATTGCCTGAACTAGTGGTGATCTGAGTGAATTTAAAGGCCAGCAAAGGTTGGTTTTGCGATTTAAAAAAGTGTAAATACATAGTTGTTTAGGCAGGGTGAGGCTGCCATTTTGGACCACAAAGGGCTGAAAAAATATGTGCATGAAATTCAAGGAGAAACATAGAGGTGAGGATTGAAACCTGAACAAGTGTTTAATTGTGCGAAACGGGCCTGTTTTGGAAGAAATTCCCAAGCAGGCCCTCTTTACTCAGGGGGAAAAAAATTTCCCCAAAGCCTAATGGGGGGGATCCCCTTCTAAACTTTAAAAAACTTCGACACTCCCCCCCTCCCCCCCCATCAATCATCACGATTTCTTTAAAAAGGTAAGGTCAATTATTCTTTGTTTTTTTTTCTTTTTTATTGTTGTTTTTGTAATTATTTTGCTTTAAACTTAATTTCATGTGGTAAAAGTTTTTTTTTCATATTTTTGGGTCTTTATAGGGTTTAAATTTTATTTCCTTATTTCTTAGGGGGGAAATTTATTGCTTTCGATTTTTTTGGTTTTTTTTTACGGAACTTCAGGAATGGTTAATATCGTGAAAACGGGGGGTATGTGGTAAAAGTTTTTTTTTCATATTTTTTGGGTGTTTTATGGATTAATTTTTTTCCATTATTTTTAGGGGGGAAATTTATTGCTTTCCGATAATTTTGGTTTGATGAACTCTCAGGAATGGATTAATATCGTAAAACGGGGGTCCACTACTCTCACCTCTCTCCCTACTTTAAAGATTACAAATACTTTAAGAAAATTATAAATGTACTGTGACGTTTTTGTTGGTTTTTTTTTAATGCCTATTTCTTTTACAAAAAATTTATATAATTTAGTGAAAAAACTTTTTGTCTGGCATTTTGTGCTTTTTAAAAATGGAAAAAAAATGGCGTTCTGCCTTCCGGCGTGTCTACTTTCGGGGGACGCCTGGAAACCAAACCCCGCCGTATAAGGGGGGCCCCTACTGTGTAGAAAATAGTGATTCATATTTTTTTTTCTTTCTCTTCACATAGGTTGTCAAGTTAAAACAGAAACTTTATTTTTCGTTTTGTATAATATAAGCAAATGAGAAAGTGGCATTTCCAATTTAAAAAATGTTTTTGTTTTGGGGGTGTAGGGCAGACGCCACATATCAAAAAAAAGGACGGGGCCCCCAAAAAAATAGCCCCTCCCCTGGAAATCCAACGTAAAAAACTGTCCATAGTTGACCCCAAGGGAAAATTCTGCTGCCACCCCCCAAATCAAATTATTGTTTATGAAAATTTTTGTTTTGAAGGCCTTAAACAAGATGGAACGCTTTAAGTACCTGGAGTCAGGTTTTCCCGGGTTAAGTGAAGGAAACTAAAGGCAGGAATCTTTTTTGGGCCCCTCAGATTTGGGAATTGTGGAGGCAAGCATTTTGATGAAGCATTGCAGGTGTCGAGAAGAATGTCTGGTTTTCATTAAAGCGAGTCCACAATTTCCTGGGAAACAGGCGCCCCCCCAAATTTGACAAAAATACCCAAAGACCTGATTTCAATTTTCCCAACAACTTGGGTCTAATGGTGTAAAGATGCACTTTTTGCTCTCACTCTTGTTTTCCCCTTGGGGGGATACGTGAGGACAAGGAGAGCGGTTCCATCAGGATTTTGCCCATGGAAATAAATCCAGGGCAAAGGGAAAAGTCAGCTGATGCCAGTTTTGCGGGTCATTGAAACGTAATGGGCTCGATGCACAGCAAAAGCAAAAATCAAAGTGGTCCCCCTTAATTTGATTCAATGTAGGTAATTTTTTTGGAGCATATTTTTTTTTTAAAATCATTTGATTTGTTTATTTTGATTTGGAATTCATATGTTCTTAATAAAACAGAATGTGTTTTTGTTACTTCCCCTTTTTTTAAAAAAATTTTAACAATTTATTAAAAATTCCATTTTTTATTATTTTTAATTTGCATTTTATTTTAATTTCCTTAGTGTAGAGCAAAATGTTTAGAGTTTACAATCAGCAGCCAAAAAATATGTAAGACTGCAACCATTAAAAAAAATAAAAATTAAAAAACATTCAAATGCAGACGGTTTAAATTAATAAATATCAAAAAGCCCAATGGAAAAAAGTGCTTGACTTTTTTGGTTATCCTGGAGGGAAAATTAACATATCTGCTATGTATAAAATTTTGTGTGGTGTATTTGTGTATGCCTAAATTTAAATTACAAAACCCACAAGGCAACAATCCCACCATCACAAGCAAGAGGCAACTTCCACTATGCAAGCAATGAGGCAGAAAACTTTCCCCCAATCAAAAGCAGAGGCCTTGCAAAAAACAATATACAATCCCTGGTGTATTATTTTAGCCGAATTTTTTTCCCCAAATTCAAATTTATGCGAATTTTTGGGCTGTGGAAAAGCGGAAGGAAATTTTCCCCCCCATAAGTTTTAACTTCATTTGACCCCGGGCCCCTTGGAAGCTTTGGTGCTCCATGAATTTGGTCAGGGTTTTGGGAACTAAATTCACCCCGCCTTGGATTAAATTTGATTGACAGGTGTTTTTTACCCCTCAAAGGGTTTTTGGGTGCCCCCCAGTTAATAAAAAAAAAAAAAAAAAAAAAAAAAAAAAAAATAATAATAATTTGAAATAATAATAATCTATTAAAAATAATAATTTTAAATATTAACATTCCTTGGGAGTAGCCTGGGAGTTAACTAGGAGACCGGGTGGTCACATATAACCCCCAGAGTTGACCCGCAAAGGCCCCGGCACTGCCTAGCAACTTAGGCTTTGACAGCCCTCCCCTGCCCACCAAGACCTCCCCACCCTGTGGAGGGGTGGAGGTTAATTAGAGGACTGTACTGGGGTTATTGGGGCTGTATGGAGGTGATGGAGGTTAATATTTAGGACGTCGGGGGTGATGGGGGTTAATTTGAGGGCCCTTCTGGAGGTGGCAGAGGTTAATATGGGGGACTGTACTGGAGGGTGGGGGGTTAATATGGGGTTTTGTCTGGAAGTTAAATGGAGGACTGAACTGGAGGTTAATATGGAGAAGTAAAAATGGGGGTTAATATGGGGGACTGTACTGGTGGTTAAAATGGGGACTGTACTGGAGGTGGGGGAGGTTTTTTGGAGGACTGTACGGGGTTAAAATGGAGGACTGTACTGGGGGTTAATATGGAGGACTGTACTGGTGGTTAATTGGAGGACTGTCTGGAGTGGTGGAAGTTAATTGGGGGACTGTATGGAGGTGGGGGAGGTTAAAATGGGGTCTGTATGGAAGTTATATGGAGGACTGACTGGGGGTAATATGGAGGACTTACTGGTGGTTATAAAGGGGGGGAATGTACTGGAGGGGTGTAGGTTAATTGGGGACTGTACTGGAGGTGGTGGGGTTAATTGGAGGACTGTATGGAGTTAATATGGGGACTGTACTGGGTTAATATGGAGGACTGTATGGAGGTTAAAATGGAGGGCTGTATGGAGGTTAATTGGAGGACTGTACTGGGGTTAAAATGGAGGACTGTACTGAAGGTTTTAATTTTTTGGGGGACTGTCTGGTGGTTAATATGGAGGACTGTATGGGGTGGGGGGGTTAATATGGAGGACTGTACTGGGGTGGTGGAGGTTAATATGGAGAATGTACTGGAAATTTGGTGGAGGTTAATTAGGATGTCCCAGGGTTTATAGGGAGGCCTTCTGGGTTTAATTGGAGGCCTCCTGGAAGTTAATAAAGAGGGGGCCCATCCTGGAGGTTTTAAAAGTGAGGTCATCTTGGAGGTTTTAATCGTGAGGGGTACCGGAGGTAAATGTGAGACCATCCCGGGGGAATACATGAGGGGCCTATCCGGAGGCAAAAATGTGAGGTCTATTTGGAGGCTAATATGTGAGGCCTTCCTGGAGGCTAATACATGGACCTTCCTGGAGGCTAAGTGAGGTTTCCTGGGGCTAAATGTGGGCCCATCCCGGAGGCTAATATATGAGGTCTTCCTGGAGATAAATTTTGAGGGCTATCCTGGAGGCAATACGTGAGGTTTTTCCTGGAGGTTAAAAGTGGGCTTCCTGGGGCTAAAACTGAGACTATCCTGGAGGCAAGGGGGGACCTATCCTGGAGGTTAATTTTAAGGGCTATCGGAGATAATACGTGAGGTCTATCTGGAGGCTAATACGTGAGACCCTTCCCGGAGGCTAATACGTGAGACCTATCATGGGGTAATTTGTTTAAGGTCTATCCTGGAGGCTAATACATGAGACCTGTCCTGGGGTTAATACGTGAGGTGTATCCCGGGGTAAATACGTGAGACCTGTTCTGGATTTTAATTTTTTGGGTCTTCTGGAGGTAATAGTGGGACCCATCCCGGAGGCTAATACGTGGATATCCTGGGGCTAAAATATGTGGACCTATCCTGGAGGTTTATGTGAGGTCTATCTGGGGTAAAACGTGAGCCTGTCCCGGGGTTAAAAGTGAGGGGTATCCCGGAGGTAATATGTGAGACCATCTGGAGGTAATAAGGACCCATCCCGGGGCTAATAGTGGACCTATCCCGAGTTTAATATGTGAGGTCTGCCTGGGGCTAATTTGTGAGACCTTTTTCCGGAGGTTAATATGTGGGATTATCCTGGAGGTAAAACGTGAGACCTTCCTGGAGGCTATAGTGAGAAAACCCATCCTGGAGGTTAAAATGTAAGACCCATCCCGGAGGTTAATATGAAGACCTTCCTGGGGTTAATTGAGGTCTATCCTGGAGGCTTACGTGAAACCTATCCTGGGGTTAAAGTGAGACCTATCCCGGAGTTTTAAAATGGAGGTCTGTTTTTGGGGCTAATATGTGAGACCTATCCTGGGGTTATATGTGAGGTTATCTGGGGTAATACGTGAGGGGCCCATCCCGGGGTATAGTGAGAAATATCTGGAGGTTAATATGAAGACCTATCCCGGAGGTTAATAGTAAAACCTATTGGGGTTAAAACGTGAGGTTACCTGGAGGGGAATAGTGGACCCTTTTGGAGGTTAATTCGTGAGACCATCCTGGGGGCTAATATGTGGGGTCTATCCTGGAGGTTAATTTGGAGACCTATCCTGGAGGTTAATACGTGAGACCTATTTTGGAGGTATATGTGAGACCTATCCCAGAGGTTAATATGTGAGGTTTCCGGAGGTAAACGTGGACCGTCCTGGAGGTTTTGCGTGAGGTGTTCCCGGAGGCTAAAATGGGACCTATCCCGAAGGTAAAACATGGAAAATCCTGGGGCTATTTCGTGAGCCCTTTCCCGGGGTTAATATGTGAGGTCTGTTGGAGGCAAATTTTTGGACCTATCCTGGAGGTTAAATTGTGAGGTTTCCCGGAGGTAATATGCAAGAATATTGGGGGTAATATGTGAGGGGCCCATCCTGGGGGTTAATTGTAAGACCTATCCTGGGGGTAATGTGGCCCTTTCCGGAGGTTATAGTGAGGCTATCCCCGGGGCTAATCGGGGGGGCCTTTCCCGGAGGTTTTTATTAAAATTCCTGGGGGGTTTACGTGGGCTACCGGGGCTTTCGGGCCTTCCGGAGGTAAAGTGGTTTGGAGGTTTATTGTGGACCATCCGGGGTTTTATATTGGGGGTTCCTATTAATTTAAATTCTGGAGGTTTTCAATTAAAAATTTTCTGGAGGTAATACGTGGACCTATCCTGGGGTTAATTGTGAGGTTATCCTGGAGGTAATAATGAGCTTCTGGAGTTATACGTGAGGGCTATCTGGAGGCTAATAGTGAGACCTATCCCGGGGTTAATATGTGAGGTTTTTTGGAGGCTAATACTGAGACCTATCTGGATGTTAATTGTGAGGTCATCTGGGGCTAAATACGTGAGAAATTCCTGGAGGCCCTAATACGTGAGACCTAATCCTGGAGGCTAATACAGAGACCTATCCTGGAGGCTAATTTGAGACCTATCCTGGAGGCTAATAGTGAGGCTATCTGGAGGTTAATTGTGAGCCCATCCTGGAGGTTTAAAAGTGGGGACCTATTCTGGGGTAATACTGAGACTTTCCCGGAGGCTAAACTGAGACCATCCGGAGGTAATACGTGAGACCTATCCCGGAGGCTAATATGGAGCTATCCGGAAAGGTAATATGGAGTATCCTGGAGGTTTTACGTGAGGTTTTCCTGGGGTTTTAATATGGAGGTAAATGTTGTTCTATAAGGAAGAATTTCAGTAAACATAATGAAAAGAAAGAAACCCAAAGTTTTTTTCCTATGCCAAATCAAATCGAGAACAATGTCCCCGTATTGGGCCCCTACTTAAACAAAATGGGGCCTCAAGTGACAGCCCCAAAGGAAATGAGTGAGCTACTCAAGTCCCCAATATGACTAGTTTTTGAAGCCCTAACCAGATGAGAGTCGAAGATCAAAATGAATTTTTTTATGAGGAGCCACAAAATTTGATTAAACAAGCCTATCGTGTTATCCCGTGCCCAAATGATTGAACGGCGATAAATGACATGCCCATGCACTTGCCCCCCGGGCCAGACTCATGGAACTCTGTGTTTTCAAGAACTGCAAGAAGCCCCTATCACGAGCCTTTTCCTTTTATGGGAGGGAGCATGGATGGGGGGTTGTCCCTCAGTTACTAAAAACAAAAGATAAGCCCCCCTCCAAAAGGGGGCGGTAAAGCAACAGCAAAAGAACTACAGACCAATAGCACTAACTCCCATATCTAAAAATTTTTGAAAGGGGCCTAAGAAGCAAAAATCACCCCCCCATCTAGAAACCCATCAGTTCAAACCCAGGGCAACATGGGTTTAGAACAGGTCGCTCCCGTCTGTCTAATTTGGATCACTCGACAAGGTCCCAAATGCATAGAAAGACAAAAAGAATGCAGATGTAATATAACAGACTTTGCAAAAAACCTTCGACAAGTGTGACCATGGCGTAATAGCACAAAATGCTGCTAAAAGGATAACGGAAAAGTCGGCGATGGGTCTATAATTTCTCACTAACAGACACGAGAGTAGTCATCAAAAGAGTAAAGTCCGGGGGGGCACTACGGTGAAAAGCTCTGTTCCACAAGGCACAGTACTAGCTCCCATCTTGTTCCTATCCTCATATCAACATAGACAAGGATGTCAGCCACAGCACCGTGTCTTCCTTTGCAGATGACACCGATCTGCATGACAGTGGTCTTCCATTGCAGACACTGCAAGGCTCCAGGCGGACATCAACCAAATCTTTCAGTGGGCTGCAGAAAACATATGAAGTCCAACGATGAGAAATTTCAATTACTCAGATATGGTAAACAATGAGGAAATTAAATCTTCATCAGAGTACAAAACAAATTCTGGCCACAAAATAGAGCGAAACACCAACTTCAAAGACCTGGGAGTGATTATGTCGGAGGATCTCACCTTCAAGGACCATAACATTGTATCAATCGCATCTGCTAGAAAAATGACAGGATGGATAATGAGAACCTTCAAAACTAGGGAGGCCAAGCCCATGATGACACTCTTCAGGTCACTTGTTCTTCTAGGCTGGAATATTGCTGCACACTAACAGCACCTTTCAAGGCAGGTGAAATTGCCGACCTAGAAAATGTACAGAGAACTTTCACGGCGCGCATAACGGAGATAAAACACCTCAATTACTGGGAGCGCTTGAGGTTCCTAAACCTGTACTCCCTGGAACGCAGGAGGGAGAGATACATGATTATATACACCTGGAAAATCCTAGAGGGACTAGTACCGAACTTGCACACGAAAATCACTCACTACGAAAGCAAAAGACTTGGCAGACGATGCACCATCCCCCCAATGAAAAGCAGGGGTGTCACTAGCACGTTAAGAGACCATACAATAAGTGTCAGGGGCCCGAGACTCTTCAACTGCCTCCCAGCATATATAAGGGGGATTACCAACAGACCCCTGGCAGTCTTCAAGCTGGCACTAGACAAGCACCTAAAGTCAGTTCCTGATCAGCCGGGCTGTGGCTCGTACGTTGGTTTGCGTGCAGCCAGCAGCAACAGCCTGGTTGAGCAGGCGCTGATCCACCAGGAGGTCTGGTCACAGACCGGGCCGCGGGGGCGTTGACCCCTGAAACTCTCTCCAGGTAAACTCCAGGTAATACAGCCTTAAAATTGTGTCCATTTTGAAACATTGATTTTGGTTGAATTTAGCAGAGTTATGGCTGGAAAATTTTCTCTGCTTATTCGGCAGAAAGCACCCTTGATTTTTAGGGCTAAGTAGCCAGTTAGGCCACAACCATAGGCTTAAATACCTTTACTACAGAGGGTAGGTCTGTAAGAAACTCGTACCCCCTCAAGGGCTATCTAGGACTACCCATGCCTACCTAGGCATACCAAGGCCTACTTAGGACTGTCTAGATATACGCAGGCCTACTAGATATACCTAGGCCTACCAGATTTATCCAGGCATACACAAACCTACCTAGGCTACCTAAGTCTACCTGTACCTATTCAGACCTACCCAAGCCTAGTACATGTACCTAGGTCTACATACCCAAAATAGCAGTGATGGACAGCAGGACACCAAAGACAATACCCACAATACAGGCTGTAGTGAGGGTGTCAGGAGCTAGAGCCCGGACCTGCTCCTGCTGGGGGTGGCAGCAGTAGTACCCAGGATGTTTCCTACCTCAGTCTGGCCTACCCTGGGCACCTCTTTCTCCCTGTGGAAGAAAGCAAAGGTTAATAGGCCTATGCAGCTTCAGGGACTGAATTTCATAGTTTTTCTGCAAGCTCCTAATGAAGTCTGATGAAGTGAAAAGACCTGTGCTTACATTACTGAAAGCTCTGATGAAGTTTTGATTGCAAATTGAGAGACCTGCAGCTATCACTGAACTCTGAATGCCCCTTCTGCTTGAATGATAGCTCTAGGCCTTTCGTTTTGTAACCAAAACTTAATCCGGCGCTTTCAGTACATATACAAGCATAGGCCTTTCGTTTTGCAAAAACTTCATCAGGAGCTTTCTATGTCAATACAACACTGCAGTAAGCCAGAGGATCGAACCTGTGTTGTTTTAGCCAGCCTCATGGCGAGCAAAAAATTCCTGACACTCTAAACCACTGGACCATATGATCCTACAGTCAACATGAGCCTAGGGAACTAGGCTTGCTTCATGTTGCCAGGATATACGATGGTGTGGTTGCCTCACAGCTAACATCATTCTAGTCATGTACTGCTTGTGGAGGCTAGTACACCAGACAGGGAGTAGAATTACCTCTGAGGCGCCCACGCCATCGTATATCCTGGTAACTTTAAGCAAGATTAGTTTGCTAGGTTCATGTTTGTAGGATCGTGGGGTCCAGTGATTTAGTGGTGTGAGTTATCACTCGCCATGAGGCTGACAAACAACACGGGTTCAATCCTCAGGCTTGCCGCAGTATTCTTCTGGATTATATACCACTTGTTCGTATATATATATACAGTGGACCCCCGGTTAACGAACTTTTTTCATTCCAGTAGTATGTTCAGGTGCCAGTACTGACCGAATTTTTTCCCATAAGGAATATTGTGAAGTAGATTAGTCCATTCAGACCCCAAACATACACATACAAACGCACTTACATAAATACACTTACATAATTGGTCGCATTTGGAGGTGATCGTTAAGCGGGGGTCCACTGTATACATATACAGTGGACCCCCGCATAACGATTACCTCCGAATGCGACCAATTATGTAAGTGTATTTATGTAAGTGCGTTTGTACCTGTATGTTTGGGGGTCTGAAATGGACTAATCTACTTCACAATATTCCTTATGGGAACAAATTCGGTCAGTACTGGCACCAACATACTTCTGGAGTGAAAAAATATCGTTAAACCGGGGGTCCACTGTATATATATATATATATATATATTTATATATATATACTATATATATATATATATATATATATATATATATATATATATATATGTCGTGCCGAATAGCAGAACTTGCGATCTTGGCTTAATAGCACGCTCATCTTGCCATATAGAACAAGCGGAAATTTGTGTATGCAATAATTTCGCCAAAATCATTCTGAACCTAACGAAAAAAATATATTTCACTGTGTTTGTTCAGTATTAAATTACTGTAAACAAATCTAAAATATATTTAGTTGGGTTATGGTATAATAAATTGTTCTTGTTATAATAAGGTTAGGTAAGTTTTCTAAGATTCTTTTGGAGCAAAATTATAAATTTTAACATTAACATTAATGAAAAAAATATATCTTTAATTAAACGTATAAGAGAAAACTTTAGAAAGGACTTAATTTTAAATGAGTTCTTGCTAACTGACCAGTTTTACCTATTCTGCACGACATATATGTTATTATTATTATTATTATCACACTGGCCGATTACCACCAAGGCAGTGTGACCCACCAAGGCAGGGTGACCCACCAAGGCAGGGTGACCCACCAAGGCAGGGTGACCCACCAAGGCAGGGGTGACCCACCAAGGCAGGGGTGACCCACCAAGGCAGGGGTGACCCACCAAGGCAGGGTGACCCACCAAGGCAGGGTGACCCACCAAGGCAGGGTGGTCCACCAAGGCAGGGTGACCCACCAAGGCAGGGTGACCCACCAAGGCAGGGTGACCCACCAAGGCAGGGTGACCCACCAAGGCAGGGTGGTCCACCAAGGCAGGGTGACCCACCAAGGCAGGGTGACCCACTAAGGCAGGGTGACCCACCAAGGCAGGGTGATCCACCAAGGCAGGGTGACCCACCAAAGCAGGGTGACCCACCAAGGCAGGGTGACCCACTAAGGCAGGGTGGCCCACCAAGGCAGGGTGGCCCGAAAAAGAAAAACTTTCACCATCATTCACTCCATCACTGTCTTGCCAGAAGGGTGCTTTACACTACAGTTTTTAAACTGCAACATTAACACCCCTCCTTCAGAGTGCAGGCACTGTACTTCCCATCTCCAGGACTCAAGTCCGGCCTGCCGGTTTCCCTGAACCCCTTCATAAATGTTACTTTGCTCACACTCCAACAGCACGTCAAGTATTAAAAACCATTTGTCTCCATTCACTCCTATCAAACACGCTCACGCATGCCTGCTGGAAGTCCAAGCCCCTCGCACACAAAACCTCCTTTACTCCCTCCCTCCAACCTTTCCTAGGCCGACCCCTACCCCGCCTTCCTTCCACTACAGACTGATACACTCTTGAAGTTATTCTGTTTCGCTCCATTCTCTCTACATGTCCGAACCACCTCAACAACCCTTCCTCAGCCCTCTGGACAACAGTTTTGGTAATCCCGCACCTCCTCCTAACTTCCAAACTACGAATTCTCTGCATTATATTCACACCACACATTGCTCTCAGACATGACATCTCCACTGCCTCCAGCCTTCTCCTCGCTGCAACATTCATCACCCACGCTTCACACCCATATAAGAGCATTGGTAAAACTATGCTCTCATACATTTCCCTCTTTGCCTCCAAGGACAAAGTTCTTTGTCTCCACAGACTCCTAAGTGCACCACTCACCCTTTTCCCCTCATCAATTCTATGATTCACCTCATCTTTCATAGACCCATCCGCTGACATGTCCACTCCCAAATATCTGAATACATTCACCTCCTCCATACTCTCTCCCTACAATCTGATATCCAATCTTTCATCACCTAATCTTTTTGTTATCCTCATAACCTAACTCTTTCCTGTATTCACTTTCAATTTTCTTCTTTTGCACACCCTACCAAATTCATCCACCAATCTCTGCAACTTCTCTTCAGAATCTCCCAAGAGCACAGTGTCATCAGCAAAGAGCAACTGTGACAACTCCCACTTTTATATATATATATATAGTGTAAAGCACCCTTCTGGCAAGACAGTGATGGAGTGAATGATGGTGAAAGTTTTTCTTTTTCGGGCCACCCTGCCTTGGTGGGAATCGGCCGGTGTGATAATAAAAAAAAAAAAAAAATATATATGCAATAAGATCACAGTAAACAGGTGATTTCAGAATATGCAAACAACATTGAAAGAATAGAAAATTTCCCAAACGTTTGTGATAAATACATTATCATATTTTGAGTGGGCACGAAACGCTTGAATTTTCTATTCTTCGATGTTGTAAAAAAAATTTTTTATTTTTATTTAAAAATTTTTATAACAGTGGACCCCCCAAAAAAATTTTTTCCCAAACCATGGTTTTTTAAAAAATCTTTGGAAAAATTTTTTTTCCTAAGGGTAAAT
>NC_069471.1:28268289-28295198 GCF_026875155.1 Cherax quadricarinatus | reverse complement strand
CCTGTAAAAATTTACTAAAAAAGAGAAAGAAAAAAACTTTATAAAACGGGGTTTGTTTTAAATTGCGTGGTTAGTGGGGATGACAAAACAGATGATTGCTGATGTTATGAATGAAAAGAAGTTGGATGTCCGGCCCTAAGCGAAACAAAGCTGAAGGGGTAGGAGAGTTTCAGTGGGGGAAATAAATGGGATTAAATCTGGAGTATCTGAGAGAGTTAGAGCAAAGGAAGGGGTAGCAGTAATGTTAAATGATCAGTTATGGAAGGAAAAAGAGAATATGATGTGTAAATCAAAAATTTATGTGGATTAAAGTAAAGGTTGGATGCAGAAGTGGGCCATAATAAGCGTGTATGCACCTGGAGAAGAGAGGAATGCAGAGGAGAGAGAGAGATTTTGGGAGATGTTAAGTGAATGTATAGGAGCCTTTGAACCAAGTGAGAGAGTAATTGTGGTAGGGATTTGAATGCTAAAGTAGGAGAACTTTTAGAGGGGGTGTGGTAGGTAAGTTTGGGTGCCGGGTTTGTAAATGATAATGGAGCCCTTTGATTGAACTTTGTATAAAAGGGGTTTAGTTATAGGTAATTACAAAATTTTTTAAGAAAAAGAGGATAAATAAGTATACACGATATGATGCAGGGGAAATGACAGTAGTTTGTTGGATTATTTTGGTAGATAAAAGACTGTTGAGTAGACTTCAGGATGTACATGTTTATAGGGGGGCCACAGATATACAGATCACTTTCTAGTTGAAGCTAAAACTGAGAGAAAAGGTAGATGGATACAAGGAAATAGAAGCATCAGGAAGAGAGAGGTAAAGGTTTATAAACTAAAAAGGAGGCAGTTAGGGTAAGATATAAACAGCTATTGGAGGATAGATGGGCTAATGAGAGCATAGGCAATGGGGTCGAAGAGGTATGGGGTGGGTTTTAAAAAATGTAGTGTTAGAGTGTTCAGCAGAAGTTTGTGGTTACAGGAAAGTGGGTGCAGGGGGGAAGGGGAGCGATTGGTGGAATGATGATGTAAAGAGAGTAGTAAGGGAGAAAAAGTTAGCATATGAGAATTTTTTTTACAAAGTAGAAGGATGCAAGGAGGGAAGAGTAATGGAGAAAAAGAGAGAAGTTAAAGAGTGGTGAAGCAATGGTAAAAAGAGAGCAAATGAGAGATGGGTGAGATGTTATCAACAAATTTTGTTGAAAATAAGAAAAAGTTTTGGAGGGATTAAAAAAGTTAAGAAAGCCTAGAGAACAAATGGATTTGTCAGTTAAAAATGGGAGAGGAGAGTTATTAAATGGAGAGTTAGAGGTTTTGGGAAGATGGAAGGAATATTTTGAGGAATTGTTAAATGTTGATGAAGATGGGGAAGCTGTGATTTCGTGTATAGGGCAAGGAGGAATAACATCTTGTGGGAGTGAGGAAAGCCATTTTGTGAGTGTGGGGAAGTTCGTGAGGGCAGTAGGTAAAATGAAAGGGGTAAGGCACCCGGGGATTGGGGGGATAAAGAAAAAATGTTAAAAGCCAGGTGGGGATATATTTTTGGGAGTGGTTGGTGCAATTATTTAATAAATGTAAGGGAAGAGGGTAAGGTACCTAGGGATTGGCAGAGAGCATGCATAGTTCCTTTGTAAAGGAAAAGGGGATAAAAGAGAGTGCAAAAATTATAGGGGATAAGTCTGTTGAGTGTACCTGGTAAAGTTATGGTAGAGTTATAATTGAAAGAATTAAGAGTAAGACGGAGAATAGGATAGCAGATGTAACAAGGAGGCTTTGGGAAAAGGTAGGGGGTGTTTGGACCAGGTGTTTACAGTGAAACATATAAGTGAACAGTATTTAGATAAGGCTAAAGAGGTTTTTGGGTGGCATTTATGGAAATTTGGAAAAGGCGTATGACAGGGGATAGGGGGGCAATGTGGCAGATGTTGCAAGTGTATTGGTGTGGGGAGGTAGGTTACTGAAAGCAGTGAAGAGTTTTTACGAGGATAGTGGGGCTCAAGTTAGAGTATTAGGAAAGAGGGAAATTTTTTTCCCCAGAAAAGTACCCTTAGAAAAGGGATGTGTGATGTCACCGTGTTGTTTAATATATTTATAGATGGGGTTGTAAGAAGTAAATGCGAGGTTTTGCAAGGGGCGGGGAGTTAAAAGATAAAGAATCAAAACACAAAGTGGGATTGTCACAGCTGCTCTTTGCTGATGACACTGGTGCCTTGGGAGATTCTGAAGAGAAGTTGCAGAGATTGGTGGATAAATTTTGGGAAGGGTGTGCAAAAGAAGAAAATTAAAGGTGAATACAGGAAAGAGTAAGGTTATGAGGGATAACAAAAAGATTAGGTGATGAAAGAATTAAATATCAGATTGGAGGGAGAGAGTATGGAGGAGGTAAAACGTATTCAGATTTTTGGGGAGTGGACGTGTCAGCGGATGGGTCTATGAAAGATGAGGTGAATCATAGAATTGATGAGGGAAAAAGAGTGAGTGGTGCACTAGGAGTCTGTGGAAACAAAGAACTTTGGGCCTTGGAGGCAAAGAGGGGAATGTTTTGAGAGTATAGTTTTACCAACGCTCTTATATGGGTGTGAAGCGTGGGTGATGAATGTTGCAGCGAGAGAAGGGTGGAGGCAGTGGAGATGTCATTTTCTGAGGGCAATTTTGTGGTGTGAATATAATGCAGAGAATTCGTAGTTTGGAAGTTAGGAGGAGGTGCGGGATTACCAAAACTGTTGTCCAGAGGCTGAGGAAGGGTTGTTGAGGTGGTTCGGACATGTAGAGAGAATGGAGCGAAACAGAATGACTTCAAGAGTGTATCATCTGTAGTGGGGGAAAAGGCGGGGTAGGGGTCGGGCCCAGGAAGGGTTGGAGGGAGGGGGTAAAGGAGGTTTTGTGCGAGGGGCTTGGACTTCCAGCAGCATGCGTGAGCGTGTTTGATAGGAGTGAATGGAGACAAATGGTTTTTAATACTTGACGTGCTGTTGGAGTGTGAGCAAAGTAACATTTATAAGGGATTCAGGGGAAAATGCAGGCCGGACTTGATCCTGGAGATGGGAATACAGTGCCTGCACTCTGAAGGGGGGGTGTTAATGTTGCAGTTTAAAAACTGTATGTAAAGCACCCTTCTGGCAAGACGTGATGAGTGGAATGATGGTGAAAGTTTTTCTTTTCGGGCCACCCTGCCTTGGTGGAATCGGCCCCGGGGTGATAAAAAAAAATAAAAAATAATATTATATATACAGTGACCCCCATTAACGATATTTTTTCACTCCAGAAGTATGTTCAGGGGCCAGTACTGACCGAAAATTTTTTCCCATAAAAGGAATTTGTGAAGTAGATTAGTCCATTTTTAGACCCCCAAACATACAGGTACAAAAGCACTTACCCTAAATACACTTACATAAATTTGGGCGCATTCGAGGTAATCGTTTTGCGGGGGGCCACTGTATATGTATAAAAGTGGACCCCCGCTTAACGATCACCTCCAAATGCGACCAATTATGTAAGTGTATTTATGTAAGTGCGTTTGTACGTGTATGTTTGGGGGTCTGAAATGGACTAATCTACTTCACAATATTCCTTATGGGAAAAAATTCGGTCAGTACTGGCACCTGAACATACTACTGGAATGAAAAAAGTTCGTTAACCGGGGGTCCACTGTATATATATATACGAACAAGTGGTATATAATCCAGAAGAATACTGCTGCAAGCCTGAGGATTGAACCCGTGTTGTTTGTCAGCCTCATGGCGAGTGATAACTCACACCACTAAATCACTGGACCCCACGATCCTACAAACATGAACCTAGCAAACTAATCTTGCTTAAAGTTACCAGGATATACGATGGCGTGGGCGCCTCAGAGGTAATTCTACTCCCTGTCTGGTGTACTAGCCTCCACAAGCAGTACATGACTAGAATGATGTTAGCTGTGAGGCAACCACACCATCGTATATCCTGGCAACATGAAGCAAGCCTAGTTCCCTAGGCTCATGTTGACTGTAGGATCATATGGTCCAGTGGTTTAGAGTGTCAGGAATTTTTGCTCGCCATGAGGCTGGCTAAAACAACACAGGTTCGATCCTCTGGCTTACTGCAGTGTTGTATTGACATAGAAAGCTCCTGATGAAGTTTTTGCAAAACGAAAGGCCTATGCTTGTATATGTACTGAAAGCGCCGGATTAAGTTTTGGTTACAAAACGAAAGGCCTAGAGCTATCATTCAAGCCGAAGGGGCATTCAGAGTTCAGTGATAGCTGCAGGTCTCTCAATTTGCAATCAAAACTTTATCAGGAGCTTTCAGTAATATAAGCACAGGTCTTTCACTTCATCAGACTTCATTAGGAGCTTGCAGAAAAACTATGAAATTCAGTCCTGAAGCTGCATAGGCCTATTAACCTTTGCTTTCTTCCACAGGGAGAAAGAGGTGCCCAGGGTAGGCCAGACTGAGGTAGGAACATCCTGGGTACTACTGCTGCCACCCCAGCAGGAGCAGGTCCGGGCTCTAGCTCCTGACACCCTCACTACAGCCTGTATTGTGGGTATTGTCTTTGGTGTCCTGCTGTCCATCACTGCTATTTTGGGTATGTAGACCTAGGTACATGTACTAGGCTTGGGTAGGTCTGAATAGGTACAGGTAGACTTAGGTAGGCCTAGGTAGGTTTGTGTATGCCTGGATAAATCTGGGTAGGCCTAGGTATATCTAGGTAGGCCTGGGTATATCTAGACAGTCCTAAGTAGGCCTTGGTATGCCTAGGTAGGCATGGGTAGTCCTAGATAGCCCTTGAGGGGGAACGAGTTACTTATAGACCTACCCTCTGTAGTAAAGGTATTTAAGCCTATGGTTGTAGCCTAACTGGCTACTTAGCCCTAAAAATCAAGGGTGCTTTCTGCCGAATAAGCAGAGAAAATTTTCCAGCCATAACTCTGCTAAATTCAACCAAAATCAATGTTTCAAAATGGACACAATTTTAAGGCTGTATGTACTGAAATTACTTCCATTATAGAACAACATGTACCTCCATATTAACCTCCAGGATAGACCTCACGTATTAACCTCCAGGATACGTCTCATGTATTAGCCTCCAGGATAGACCTCACATATTAGCCTCCAGGATAGGTCTCACGTATTAGCCTCCAGGATAGGTCTCACATATTAGCCTCCAGGATAGGTCTCACGTATTAACCTCCAGGATAGACCTCACGTGTTAACCTCCAGGATATGTCTCACGTATTAGCCTCCAGGATAGACCTCACATATTAACCTCCAGGATAGGTCTCACATATTAACCTCCAGGATAGGTCTTACGTATTAACCTCCAGGATAGGTCTCACATATTATCCTCCAGGATAGACCTCACGTATTAACCTCCAGGATAGGTCTCGCGTATTAGCCTTCAGGATAGGTCTCACGTATTAGCCTCCAGGATAGACCTCACGTATTAACCTCCAGGGTAGGTCTCACATATTAGCCTCCAGGACAGACCTCACATATTAACCTCCAGGATAGGTCTCACGTATTAGCCTCCAGGATAGGTCTCATGTATTAGCCTCCAGGATAGACCTCACATATTAACCTCCAGGATAGGTCTCATGTATTAGCCTCCAGGATAGGTCTCACATATTAGCCTCCAGGATACA
The DNA here is from genome assembly GCF_026875155.1 of Cherax quadricarinatus. Taxonomy (NCBI): domain Eukaryota; kingdom Metazoa; phylum Arthropoda; class Malacostraca; order Decapoda; family Parastacidae; genus Cherax; species Cherax quadricarinatus. The sequence continues at coordinate 28,289,577 of NC_069471.1, read as the reverse complement.
CCTCACATATTAACCTCCAGGACAGGTCTCATGTATTAGCCTCCAAGATAGACCTCACATATTAACCTCCAGGATAGGTCTCACGTATTAGCCTCCAGGATAGGTCTCATGTATTAACCTCCAGGATAGGTCTCACGTATTAACCTCCAGGATAGGTCTCACGTATTAGCCTCCAGGAGAGACCTCACGTATTAACCTCCAGGATAGGTCTCACATATTAACCTCCAGGATAGGTCTTACGTATTAACCTCCAGGATAGGTCTCACATATTATCCTCCAGGATAGACCTCACGTATTAACCTCCAGGATAGGTCTCGCGTATTAGCCTTCAGGATAGGTCTCACGTATTAGCCTCCAGGATAGACCTCACATATTAACCTCCAGGATAGGTCTCACATATTAGCCTCCAGGATAGACCTCACATATTAACCTCCTGGATAGGTCTCATGTATTAGCTTCCAGGATAGATCTTACATATTAGCCTCCATGATAGGTCTCACGTATTAGCCTCAGGGATAGACCTCACGTATTAACCTCCAGGATAGACCTCACATATTAGCCTCCATGATAGGTCTCACGTATTAGCCTCCAGGATAGGTCTCACGTATTAGCCTCCAGAATAGACCTCACATATTAGTCTCCAGGATAGACCTTACATATTAACCTCCAGGATAGACCTCACGTATTAACCTCCAGGATAGACCTCACATATTAACCTCCAGGATAGGTCTCACGTATTAGCCTCCAGGATAGACCTCACGTATTAGTCTCCAGGAGAGACCTCACATATTAACCTCCAGGATAGACCTCATGTATTAGCCTCCAGGATAGACCTCACATATTAACCTCCAGGATAGGTCTCGCGTATTAGCCTCCAGGATAGGTCTCACATATTAGCCTCCAGGATAGACCTCACATATTAACCTCCAGGATAGGTCTCACGTATTAGCCTCCAGGATGGACCTCACATATTGACCTCCAGGATAGGTCTCATGTATTAGCCTCCAGGATAGGTCTCACATATTAGCCTCCAGGATAGACCTCACGTATTAGCCTCCAGGATAGGTCTCATGTATTAGCCTCCAGGATAGGCCTCGCATATTAGCCTCCAGGATAGACCTCACGTATTAGCCTCCAGGATAGGTCTCACATATTAGCCTCCAGGATAGACCTCACGTATTAGCCTCCAGGATAGGTCTCACATAATAGCCTCCAGGATAGACCTCATGTATTAGCCTCCAGGATAGGTCTCACATATTAGCCTCCAGGATAGACCTCACGTATTAGCCTCCAGGATAGGTCTCACATATTAGCCTCCAGGATAGACCTCACGTATTAGCCTCCAGGATAGGTCTCACATATTAGCCTCCAGGATAGACCTCACGTATTAGCCTCCAGGATAGGTCTCACATATTAGCCTCCAGGATAGACCTCACGTATTAGCCTCCAGGATAGGTCTCACATATTAGCCTCCAGGATAGACCTCACGTATTAACCTCCAGGATAGGCCTCTTTATTAACTTCCAGGATTGGCCTCCATATTAAACTCCATGATAGGCCTCCCTTATTAACCTCTGGGACAGTTCTCCATATTAACCTCCACCACCTCCAGTACAGTCCTCCATATTAACCACCAGTACAGTCCTCCATATTAACCTCCACCACCTCCAGTACAGTCCTCCATATTAACCACCAGTACAGTCCTCCATATTAACTCCAGTACAGTCCTCCATATTAACCTCCAGTACAGTCCTCCATATTAACCTCCAGTACAGTCCTCCATATTAACCTCCAGTACAGTCCTCCATATTAACTCCAGTACAGTCCTCCATATTAACCTCCACCACTTCCAGTACAGTCCTCCATATTAACCTTCAGTACAGTCCTCCATATTAACCTCCAGTACAGTCCTCCATATTAACCTCCAGTACAGTCCTCCATATTAACCTCCAGTACAGTCCTCCATATTAACCTCCACCACCTCCAGTACAGTCCCCCATATTAACCTACACCACCTCCAGTACAGTCCTCCATATTAACCACCAGTACAGTCCTCCATATTAACCCCCAGTACAGTCCTCCATATTAACCTCCAGTACAGTCCTCCATATTAACTTCCAGTACAGACCTCCATATTAACCTCCACCACCTCCAGTACAGTCCCCCATATTAACCTCCACCATCTCCAGTACAGTCCTCCATATTAACCACCAGTACAGTCCTCCATATTAACCTCCAGTACAGTCCTCCATATTAACCTCCAGTACAGTCCTCCATATTAGCCTCCACCACCTCCAGTACAGTCCTCCATATTAACCACCAGTACAGTCCTCCATATTAACCCCCAGTACAGTCCTCCATATTAACCTCCAGTACAGTCCTCCATATTAACTTCCAGTACAGACCTCCATATTAACCTCCACCACCTCCAGTACAGTCCCCCATATTAACCTCCACCACCTCCAGTACAGGCTTCAATATTAACCTCCATCACCTCCAGTACAGTCCTCAATATTAACCTCCATCACCTCCAGTACAGTCCTCCATATTAGCCTCCAGTACAGTCCTCTATATTAACCTCCACCTCCTCCACAGGTGTGGGAGTGTTCTTGGTGTGGCAGCGGAGGGCTGTCAATAGGCCTAAGGTGCTAGGCAGTGACCGGGCCTATGCTGGGTCAGACTCTGGAGGTTATATTGATGACCAACTCCGTGTCTCCTATGTTAACTCCCAGGCTGATACTCCCAAGGTAATGTTAATATTAACATTATTATTATTAATAGCATTATTATTATTACTATAATTATTATTATAATTATTATTATTATTATCTGGGAGAGCACCAAATCCTTAGAGGGGTCAAATAACACCTGTCAATCAAATTTAATCCAAGGCAAGGGATGAATTCAGTTCCAACACCCTGACTCAAGATTCATGGAGCACCAGAAGCGTTCCAAGGGCCAGGTGTCAACTGAAGTTAAAGTCTTATGGGGGAAATTACCTTCCGCTTTTCCACAGCCCAAAAATTCGCATAAATTTGAATTTGGGAACAAAATTCGGCTAAAATAATACACCAGGTATTGTATATTGATTTTTTGCAAGGCCTCTTGCTTGTGATTGGTGTAATGTTACTGCCTCATTGCTTGTCATAGGTGGAATGTTGCCTCGTTGCTTGTGATTGGTGGGATTGTTGCCTTGTGGCTTGTGTAAGTTTATTCAGGCATACACAAATACAGCCACACAAATTATCATACATAGCAGCATATGTGTAGATTACCCTCCAGGATAACACAAAAAAGTCAGAGCGACTTATTTCCATTGGGGTCTTTGTGATATTCATTAAGTTCACCGGTCTGCATTTGGAATGTTTTTAATTTTTATTTTTATTAATGGTTGCAGTCTTACATATTCTTGGGCTGCTGATTGTAAATCTCTAAACCATTTTGCTCTATCACGTAAGGATTTAAAATAAAATGCAAATTAATAATAATAAAAAATGTGAATTTTTAATAAATTGTTAATTTATTAAAATTAGGCAAGTAATCATAGAAAAGCACATTCTGTTAGTATTAAGAACATATGAATTCCAAATCAACATGAATCAAATCAAATGATTTTATTAAAAAAATATGCTCCTAATAGTTAGCCTACATATTGAATCAAATTAAGGAGGACCACTTTGATTTTCGCTTGTGCTGTGCATCGAGACCATTACGTTTCAATGACCAGCAGTAATCTGGCATCATGCTGACTTTCCATTTGCCCTGGTATTGAGTTTCCATGGTGCAAATATCCTGATGGAACCGCTTTCCTTGGTCCTCACTGTATTCCCCACAATTGTTGGGAAAATAGTCAAGATGTGAGTGCAAAAAGTGCATCTTTACACTCATTCTAGACCCAAGTTGTTGGAAACTTGAAATCAGGTCTTGGATCATTTTGTCATATTTGGGGGAGCGCCTGTTTCCCAGGAAGTTGTGGACAGTCTGCTTGAATGAAAACCAGACATTCTTCTCGACACCTGCTAATGCTTCATCAAAATGCTTGTCCTCCATCAATTCCCAAATCTGAGGGCCAACAAAGATTCCTGCCTTTAGCTTGCCTTCACTTATACCAGGAAACCTTGACTCCAGGTACTTGAAAGCAGTTCCATTCTTGTTCAAGGCCTTCATAAACAATTCTTCATAAACAATAATTTGATGTGGAGTGGTGGCAGCAGAATTTTCTTGGAGTCAACTAGTGGCACAGTTTTCACGTTGTGATTTCCAGGTAAGGAGCTAGTTCTTGGTGGCCAGTCTTGTTGTTGATAGTGCTGGCTGTCTGCCCTACTATCCCAAAGACAGAAAACATTTTAATTGGTAATATGCCACTTTCTCATTTGCTTATATTATACAAAACGAGAAAAGTAATGTTTCTGTTTAACTTGACAACCTGATGTGATAGAGATGAATAAAAAACATAGTGAATCACTATTTTCTACACAGTAGGGCCCCACTTATACGGCGGGTTAGGTTCCAGGCTGTCACCGGAAAGTAGACATCGCCGGAAGGCAGAACGCCATTTTTTCCATTTATAAATGCACATAAATGCCAGACAACAAGTTTACACTAAATTATATTAAGTTAGTAATAGAACTAGGCATTAAAAACACACAACGTAAAATACAGTCACAGTACATTCATAACTTATCTTAAAGTATTTGTAATCTTAATGTAGGGAGAGAGGTGAGTAGTAGTGGACCCCCGGTTCACGATATTAATCCATTCCTGAGAGTTCATCGTAAACCAAAATTATCGGAAAGCGAATAAATTTCCCCCATAAGAAATAATGGAAATCAAATTAATCCATATAAGACACCAAAAAGTATGAAAAAAAAACTTTTACCACATGAAATATTAAGTTTAATGCAATAGAATAATTACAATAACAACAATAACAATAGAATAATAACAATAGAATAATTGACACTTACCTTTAATGAAGATCTGGTGATGATTGATGGGATGGGAGGAGGGGAGAGTGTCGAAGTTTTTAATGTTTAGAAGGGGAATCCCCCTCCATTAGGACTTGGGGTAGCTTTTTCCTCCTGAGTAATGTAGGTCCTGCTTGGCAATTTCTTCCAAAACAGGCCTGTTTCGTCACAATTAAACACTTGTTCAGGTTTCAATCCTTCAGCCTCTATGTACTCCTTGAATTCATGCACATATTTTTCAGCCGCTTTGTGGTCCAAACTGGCAGCCTCACCATGCCTAATCACACTATGTATGTCACTACGATTCTTAAATCTGTCAAACCAACCTTTGCTGGCCTTAAATTCACTCAGATCACCACTAGTTGCAGGCAATTTTTTTACCAAATCGTCATGCAACTGCCTAGCCTTTTCACAAATGATTGCTTGAGAGATGCTATCTGTTTTTCATTTATCCACACCAATAACAGTCTCTCAACATTTTCTAACACTTGCGGTCACTGTTTCGTAATCACAGTTGCAGTTTTTGCAAGAACAGCTTCCTTGATTGCCATTTTCCTGCTCACTATAGTAGAGATGGTTGATTGGGGTTTACTATACAACCTGACCAGCTCCGACACATGCACTCCACTTTCGTACTTTGCAATTATCTCTTTCTTCATTTCAACAGTCATTAGCACCCTTGGTCTCAAAGGGTTGGCACTAGAAGCTTTCTTGGGGCCCATGGTGACTTATTTTTCAGAAACGCACCAAAAACAGTGATAATATGGATAATATGGAAAGTACTGAATGTATCCTTAGATGCACGCACACTGGCTGGCTTGTAAACACTGGTACACACGGGGCAGTTCATGCCACACGTGGACACGTCTTGTACGAATCGCATCGCATACCGGGTTTTGTAATGGGAACCGAGTCAGATTTTTGGCGATATAATGCATCGGTTACCGGATTTATCGGATACCGATAGCATCGTGAACCGGGGGTCCACTGTACTCATTTGTAGGAAGCCAGGTGCAGGTAGCCCAGGTGTAGGTAGCCCTGGCTCCCCGTCTCATACTTAATATACGATATTTAAAACATCCCAGAGACTTAAAATACACATACAGTACACTCATTATTTACCTTAAAATATGTGTAGTCTTAATATAGGAAGAGAGGAGTAGTATGTATGTAGGAAGTCAGTGTAGGTAGCCGGTAGGTGTAGCCACCTGGGCTACACCTACCGGCTACCTACACTGTGGCCCAGAGCCATATTATTAGCATCGGCATGCCTTGTTCACTGAATTTAATTGTTTCTAACAACTACCTTTAGATGCCATCATAAACGAAGGGAAGAAGTAATGAATAATTCATGCCGAAAATTGTAAACAAAAGCAGAGTGGGGGAGTGGCTGGGCCAAACGCAGATTCATACACGTTTTCTCTGGTGCCTGACCAGAAAAAACGTAATGTTGTCCCTCCACCCGGCTACCTCACAGCTCTACAAGTATTATTATCAGAGCACATATAAAATATGCAATAAATGCCAGACAACAAGTTTACACTAACTTATATTAAGTTAGCAATAGAAATAGGCATTTAAAACACAATAAAAGGTAAGATACACAGAGTACACTTATTACTTACCTTAAAATATTAATATTAATGTGTGAGAGGTGAGTGGCAGGATGTTTATTGAATAAAATCAGAATGGCACACCATCATCCTCTAACTTGGCACTTAAAGCAAGAGGCTTACGACTTCTCTTTTTATCACAGCTAACCTTAGACGCCATCGTCAATGAGAGCCAACTAGTTAACGAAAGAGTAAACGAGAGAGAGAACGAGATACAGAGTTGAGACAATGTAAGAACACAAACTGAACAGGTAATGGACGATCACTTGGTCAGGCAAAATAAATGCGTATTAATACGTGTCTACTTTTAGTTCATTCATGTCCATTTGTAAGAGTTTGTAAAACATTTACCTCAATATTTTTTTTATTATAATAATTACCTCACAATACAAATACTCTCACACTGAGCAAATAACAACTATAAATATGAAGGTTGAAGAAGCAATCAAGGACTGGAATCAGAACATGCACACTCGACTAAATGAATACCTTGATTTCCAAGACGACAAAACTGAACAAGATAAGTTGCCTGATGCAGTTATAATAAACAGTCCACACATTCCTAGTGACATAACACAAGCACAGTGCAAAGAACTGCTATCAGGATAATACAGGACCACGTGCAAGTTATCCTGCAAAACAATGAAATCAAATAACAAAAAAAGGCACAATACCATGACTGGAACGGTACACAAATAACGTGACTGGAATGATACACAAATACCGTGACTGGAACGATACACAAATAACGTGACTGGAACGATACACAAATAACGTGACTGGAATGATACACAAATAACGTGACTGGAACTATACACAAATACCGTGACTGGAACGATACACAAATACCGTGACTGGAACGATACACAAATAACGTGACTGGAACGATACACAAATAACATGACTGGAACGATACACAAATAACGTGACTGGAACGATACACAAATACCGTGACTGGAACGATACACAAATAACCTGCACATAGAAGAGAGGAGCTTACGACAACATTTCGGTCCGACTTGGACCATTGACAAAGTCAAAGAAACACATTTGTTAGGAAAACCAGATAGTAAACAAGGAAGTAAACAAGGTAGTAAACAAGGAAGTAAACAAGGTAGTAAGCAAGGCAGTAAACAAGGTAGTAAGCAAGGAAGTAAACACAGTATAATGATCAGACTTCATTCATATAATAAAAGAAAGGACGTAATAAAATCATCAATTACAATAAACAATGGAGTGTACATCAACGAGTGTCTAACAAGAAAACATCAAAACCTTGTGTTCAGGCTGAGAAAACTTAAACAGGAAAACAAAATACATCAGTGTTTCACGCGGGATGGGAAAATACTAGTAAGGAAAACATCAACAGGACAACAATATACCATCTCAAATGAACATGATTTCTCTACCTTCCTTAGAAAAGCTGACATTTCTGTAACAGATTATATAAGTGTCCTTAAGTTATTCCTAGTAATGACCCTCGTGTAGTAGATAGTCTTAATGACCCTCGTGTAGTAGATAGTCTTAATGACCCTCGTGTAGTAGATAGTCTTAATGACCCTCGTGTAGTAGATAGTCTTAATGACCCTCGTGTAGTAGATAGTCTTAATGACCCTCGTGTAGTAGATAGTCTTAATGACCCTCGTGTAGTAGATAGTCTTAATGACCCTCGTGTAGTAGATAGTCTTAATGACCCTCGTGTAGTAGATAGTCTTAATGACCCTCGTGTAGTAGATAGTCTTAATGACCCTCGTATTGTAGATAGTCTTAATGACCCTCGTATTGTAGATAGTCTTAATGACCCTCGTGTAGTAGATAGTCTTAATGACCCTCGTGTAGTAGATAGTCTTAATGACCCTCGTGTAGTAGATAGTCTTAATGACCCTCGTATTGTAGATAGTCTTAATGACCCTCGTATTGTAGATAGTCTTAATGACCCTCGTGTAGTAGATAGTCTTAATGACTCTCGTGTAGTAGATAGTCTTAATGACCCTCGTGTAGTAGATAGTCTTAATGACCCTCGTGCAGTAGATAGTCTTAATGACCCTCGTGTAGTAGATAGTCTTAATGACCCTCGTGCAGTAGATAGTCTTAATGACCCTCGTGTAGTAGATAGTCTTAATGACCCTCGTGTAGTAGATAGTCTTAATGACCCTCGTGTAGTAGATAGTCTTAATGACCCTCGTGCAGTAGATAGTCTTAATGACCCTCGTGTAGTAGATAGTCTTAATGACCCTCGTGTTGTAGATAGTCTTAATGACCCTCGTGTAGTAGATAGTCTTAATGACCCTGGTGTAGTAGATAGTCTTAATGACCCTCGTGTAGTAGATAGTCTTAATGACCCTCGTGTAGTAGATAGTCTTAATGACCCTCGTGTAGTAGATAGTCTTAATGACCCTGGTGTAGTAGATAGTCTTAATGACCCTCGTATTGTAGATAGTCTTAATGACCCTCGTGTAGTAGATAGTCTTAATGACCCTCGTGTAGTAGATAGTCTTAATGACCCTCGTGTAGTAGATAGTCTTAATGACCCTCGTGTAGTAGATAGTCTTAATGACCCTCGTGTAGTAGATAGTCTTAATAGTATGATAATAAGATGTTATCTTCATTATAGAATAATAATAAGATATTATAACATTTATATTATAATAATAAGGTAAAAGGACCACAATGGAAATAAGTCAGTGTGTCTGACTTTCTTGTGTTATCCCAGGTTCTCTACATATATGTTGCTGTGTATGATGATCTATGTTACTGTATTTGTGTATACCTGAATAAACTTACTTACTTACTTATATACGTGTGGTGCATATAGTGTACGTTACTATTATATTATTGTGTATTATTATTTTTCTTTTACTAGCTAATACCAGCTACCTCAAATACTTTTTACTTTTTAATTGCTATTAATTGCTTATAATTTTGTGTTGCAAGTCAGATCTTACTGCAAATTAATGTTATTCATGGTTGCTACCTCTCCATTTAATTCTGTTTACCACTACTTTTTTTTAGTCTCTTTTATATTGTGTGAGAAATTAGTGTATATTCCAATTACATTATTGTGTGAGTCCCAAAACTATCTTTTGCTAGCTAGTACCAGCTAGTACCAGCTAGTACCAGCTACCTCATATTTCTCTACTTTTTATAGTGCAATTAATTGCTCAACTTATTTATTTTTTTTTTTTTATTATCACACCGGCCGATTCCCACCAAGGCAGGGTGGCCCGAAAAAGAAAAACTTTCACCATCATTCACTCCATCACTGTCTTGCCAGAAGGGTGCTTTACACTACAGTTTTTAAACTGCAACATTAACACCCCTCCTTCAGAGTGCAGGCACTGTACTTCCCATCTCCAGGACTCAAGTCCGGCCTGCCGGTTTCCCTGAATCCCTTCATAAATGTTACTTTGCTCACACTCCAACAGCACGTCAAGTATTAAAAACCATTTGTCTCCATTCACTCCTATCAAACACGCTCACGCATGCCTGCTGGAAGTCCAAGCCCCTCGCACACAAAACCTCCTTTACCCCCTCCCTCCAACCTTCCTAGGCCGACCCCTACCCCGCCTTCCTTCCACTACAGACTGATACACTCTTGAAGTCATTCTGTTTCGCTCCATTCTCTCTACATGTCCGAACCACCTCAACAACCCTTCCTCAGCCCTCTGGACAACAGTTTTGGTAATCCCGCACCTCCTCCTAACTTCCAAACTACGAATTCTCTGCATTATATTCACACCACACATTGCCCTCAACTTATTATACATTACAAATCAGATCTTACTCCCAAATCAATACAGTGGACCCCCGGTTAACAATATTATTTCACTCTAAAAGTATGTTCAGGTGCCAGTACTGAACGAATTTGTTCCCATAAGGAATATTGTGAAGTAGATTAGTCCATTTCAGACCCCCAAACATACACGTACAAATGCACTTACATAAATACTCTTACATAATTGGTCACATTGGGAGGTGATCGTTAAGCGGGGGTCCACTGTATTATATCATAGTACCCTCAGGGAAGGTTCCTTGTTGTTGGTGAGGGGCTCTTGATTTAGGGAATTGGATCTGTGCTCCAGTTCCCCGAATTAAGCCTGAATGCCTTCCACATCCCCCCTCCCCAGGCGCCGTATAATCCTACGGGTTTAGCATTTCCCTTTAATTATAATAATAATAATATATCATAGTGACTATCTGTACATTTAACTTTGTTCACCATTACTTAATTTAGTCCCTTATATATTTTCTCCTTTATTTTAGCATTATATAACAACCTTAGTTCATATATTCACAATTGTTAAAATAATCAAAGTGCTATTCTCAGGTGCTAAAGTGTAATAAGTTCACTATTTTGCCATTATATTCCCAAGCTTATTTTTTTTTTCTCTCTTGTCCATATAATCACATTTATTAAAATACTCCAGGTGCTGTTGACTACCTCAGCTGCTACTGATTTTGCTTTTAATACATTCTTTTATTATTATATTCATTAGCTCCTTTATTTTAGCTGTAAATATCTACTGTTTACCTGGAGTTTACTCTCTCCAGGTAAACTCCAGGTAAACAGTAGATATTTACAGCTAAAATAGTTCATAAACTCACATTTGTTAAAATAATTAAGGTGCTATTAGATGCTTAAGTGTATAACTGAATTATCAATTCTGGAATAATCCCTTTTTCTTTCAAATTTTTACAAGTTTTAGATTAATCACGGAGTCTTAGTCATAAGTCTAGTTGTAGATTCAATATAAATCTTATATTATTTTACTCAGAAAATCTAGTTTATAAAATTACTCTCATCTTATGATTACAGACATAGATCCTGATGTAAACTTATTACAAAATGAATTACATGAATCAACCAGTAACTGTAATTACTACACAGCAGACCAAACAAAGACATTACTCAGTACAAACAATAACATAACCATCTTTAACTACAATGTCAGATCCTTGAACAAACATTATGATAACCTCACAGCATTACTCAGTTCCCTTCATTCCAATATATCAATCATCACACTCACAGAAACCTGGCTTAAGCCTGATATTACAGATGTCTATGACATTCCTGGCTACATGGCCATACACAACTGTAGAATAGACCAGCAAGGGGCAGGAACAGATATATAATACTCAAATCAACTTGAATGTATCAATAAATCTTGCACAAGGGACAAACATGGAGAATATATTATAGCCAAATTTAAATCAAAAGACCTGCAAAACCCCTCACAGTTATAAACATCTACAGAGTACCACAGTCAAACATTTATCTCTTTAGTGAAAAACTAGGAAACATGATTACTGATGCACACATGAATAAAGACCACCTACTACTAACAGGTGATTTCAACATAAACATACTACCCGATCAGGACCCACAAGTAACCAAATTCACAAACACAATGAGTAACTGCCTGTTGCTACCAGCAATATCTAAACTACAAGAACCTCGAGACAGCATCTCCTTAATAGGACCACATCTGGACAAACACCATATCCCCTTTAAAATCAGACATAATCACAGACAACACTACAGACCACTACCCAACCTTTCTCATAACTAATCTGGGCAAACTGCCACAAGACGTTACTAAAGTAACCTTCAGACTACATAACGAGACAGCAGTTAACAACTTTATAGCAGCTATGAATAACATCGATTGGCAAAATGAGCTCGAAACATATACAGATATGAATGAATGTATAAATAATTTTCTAAAAAAAGCCTAATGCCTCTATAACAAACATTGTCCCAGAAAAACTAAACATTTCACAGCAAAGAGACTGAATAATCCCTGGCTAACACCAAGCATCCTCAAATCCATTAACACAAAGCACAAATATGAAAAACAGTATAGAATGGGTCAAATTACTAGAGAACAGTCGGAACGTTACTCGTCAGCACTTACCAGCCTGATAAGAAGGTCAAAAAAATTGTATTATGAAAACAGATTACATAACATCAAAGGTGATATGAAAAAAACTGGAAAACTCTATCTGAAATTCTTGGAACTAAAAAGCTATCCAAAAAAAAAACAATCAAACTAACAAATTCAGATGAACCCCTACTCACTCCAACCAAAACAGCAAACAGACTTAATGTTTTCTTCTCCACCATAGGAAAAAATCTAGCAAACAAAATACCAAGCACAAACACTCGTCCATCAGACTACCTCATAGGTACCTACCCAAATACGCTATTCCTAGCTCCAACCAACCCCATTGAAGTTACGCTCATCATAAACAACCTTAAAAACAAGGCAGGAGACATAAACAACTTGCCAACTTTTATGTACAAAAAAGCTTCTCAAGTATTGTCACCAATTATCACAACGCTCTTTAACAAATCCATTGAATCAGCTACCTTCCCAACAATCCTCAAAATAGCGAGGGTCACTCCAATCCGTAAAGGAGGTGACCAAACTGACTTGAATAACTATAGACCAATATCTAACTTACCACTGCTCTCTAAAATCTTTGAAAAATTAATTCATAGACGGATCTATTCCTACCTCATTTCACGCAACATATTAAACCCTTGTCAGTTTGGATTCAGAAATAATAAAAGCACAAATGATGCTATCATACACATGCTAGAACTAATATATATCACACTTGAAAAGAAAGAAGTCCCACTGGGCATTTTCATTGATTTACATAAAGCTTTCGATACAGTCGACCATGAACTACTGTACTCCAAATTAATGCACTATGGTATCAGAGGCCACTCCCTCAACTACCTAAAATCATACCTTAGTAACAGAACTCAATGTGTGTATGCAAATGATGCAAACTCTTCCATCCAACCAATCACAGTAGGAGTCCTACAAAGAAGCGTCCTTGGACCACTCCTCTTTCTCATCTACATCAATGATCTACCGAATGCACCACAGCTACTCAAATCCATATTATTTGCAGATGACACTACATATGTCTTTTCCCACCCAAACACAGTAATACTAGCAAACACAGTCAATGCTGAATTACAGAAAATATCTGCCTGGATGATGACTAACAAACTTACCCTGAACACTCATAAAACCTATTTCATTCAGTTTGGAAACATAGCTGCAAATGATCCAATTAACATAACGCTAAATGGATCATCAGTCACAAGACTCACAGAGGGAAAATTCCTAGGTATCCACCTTGACAGTAGCCTTAAGTTCCGGACACACAAGAAAATCACCAAGGAAATCTCCAAGACTGTAGACATACTATCAAAGATAAGGTACTACGTTCCACAATCAGCTCTCCTGGCACTGTACCATACACTCATATACCCTTATCTTACATATGGAATTTGTGCATGGGGATCAACAACATCCATTCACCTAAAACCCCTAATAACCCAGCAAAAGGCAGCAGTAAGAATGATAACAAATTCCCACTCCCGCCAGCATAGTCCACCAATTTTCAAAAGTCTGAATCTGCTTACCATTAAGAACATCCATACTTATTCATGTACCTACTACATACACAGAACAATACACACAAATATAAACCCTCCACTCAAACTTCTCCTCAACAACCTTAACAGGACACATAACCACAACACAAGACACAGATCTCTTTTTGATATACCTCGTGTCCATATCACACTGTGTAAAAACTCTATGCACATAAAGGGCCCCAAAATATGGAATTCATTACCAGAAGACACTACAGTAACCCAGTCTGAAAATCAATTTAAGACTCTTCTCAAAAGCCACTTAATCACCCTAGACTAAATGCTAAATACTCAGTACACACAGACTCACCTATGTTCTCCCACATCATAACTGAAACAATGCTGGGTCACCATCTGGAGAAGACCCGGGCCGGAAGTACCGGCAAATCAACAAGAAGAACTTCAACAATCACATTGAATCTTTTATCCATTGTTGACAGGAATATTATTGAATCATTGTTTTCACAAAAGCATTTTCGAATATAAATACAGTGGACCCCCGGTTCGCGATACTAATCCGTTCCTGAGAGCTCATCGTAAACCAAAAATATTGGAAAGCGAATCAATTTTCCCCATAAGAAATAATGGAAATCAAATTAATCCGTGCAAGACACCCAAAAGTATGAAAAAAAAAAACTTTTACCACATGAAATATTAAGTTTAATGCAATAGAATAGTAATTACAATAACAACAATAACAATAAATAACAATAAATAACGAAAGAATAATTGACACTTACCTTTAATGAAGATCTGGTGATGATTGATGGGATGGGAGGAGGGGAGAGTGTGGATGGTGTTAGCATTTAGAAGGGGAATCCCCCTCCATTAGGACTTGAGGTAGCAAGTCCTTTTCCAGGGTTACTTCCCTTCTTCTTTTAACCCTTTGAGGGTCGACAGGCCCTCTCCGAAACTCGTTCTCAGGGTCGGCCAAATTTAAAAAAAAAAAAAATTATTTTCTCTTATGAAAAGATAGAGAATCTTTTCCCGATCATAAAGACACCAAAAGTTTGAAATTTGATAGAAAACTTACGGAATTATGCTCTCGCAAAGTTAGCAGTCTCGGCGATGTTTACGCATCGGCGATTTTGCCCACTTTGAGCCCCATTTTCGGCCAATTTCACTGTACTAGTCGACAAAAAACATGAATATTTCGCTAGAACTCCATTTTTTCTATCGAATGGGTGCAAGAAACCACTCATTTATGAAATTCAAATTTCCAGTACAGTGGTCAGAATTTAGCAATTTTGCCAATTTCACACAAATTTCAAAAGATGCCAATTTCCGAATAGGGTCCAGAATAAACAAGAAAGACATTCCTGGCACTAAAATGACATTTCCTCTAGTCATTAGTCACGTCTCAAGGCCCCTCTTATATTCTTTTGCTTTCCACTTTGAATTTTTATTTTCACAAAAAATATAAGATTTACTGTTATGCAGACTACTGCATTAGTGTAAAAAATGGTATAAATATTATTGGTGCACTTGTGAAAGAATATTAGACTCACCAGTTGACGTGTATTGCACGCTTGGCACGATTTGTTTACTTTTGAAGTTTGGTAAAAATCGAACATTTCTGCTACTTTGAGCTCAATTTCAAGGCACCTTTCATTGTAAAACCAGTCAAAATCATCTCAATTTCTGTAATATGTCTTCCATTCTATAAAATGAGACCAAGAAAACTAGAATACACAATAAATACCATACGAAAATACACTGCAAAGTCGCTGATTTATTAAAAAAAAATGGTCAAAGTTTTTTTTTTCTCATTATGCACTGTGTGCTGCAGGATTTTTTTTAGACTGTGCACACTGACCACATAGACCCATTCTTTCATATGAAGGCCTACCAGCTTTCTCCCACTAGATTTGAGGCCGCTAGAATTTATGAGTACTAGTACGTCAAAAACCCCTACGCGTAAGACGTACTAGTACGACGAAAACCCTCAAAGGGTTAATGCCACTAGGACCAGGTTGAGAGTCACTGGACTTCTGTCGCACAACATATCTGTCCATAGTGGCCTGTACCTCCCATTCCTTTATGACTTTCCTAAAGTGTTTCACAACATTGTCAGTGTAATAGTCACCAGCACGGCTTGCAATAGCTGTCTGAGAGTGATTTTCATCCATGAAGGTTTGCACTTTAAGCCACTTTGCACAGATTTCCTTAATCTTTGAAGTAGGCAACTTCTTCAGTTTCTCCATCCCCTCCTCCGAAGCAGTTTCCTCAGGTCTGGCCTCTTGCTGTTGAAGATGATCTAGCAGCTCATCAGTGGTTAGTTCTTCATTATCCTCCTCCACCAACTCTTCCACATCCTCCCCACTAACCTCCTACCCCAAGGACTTCCCCAATGCCACAATGGATTCCTCAACTGGCATAGGATTCTCAGGGTTAGCCTCAAACCCTTCGAAATCCCTTTTGTCTACACATTCTGGCCACAGTCTTTTCCAGGCAGAGTTCAAGGTCCTCTTAGTCACTCCCTCCCAAGCCTTACCTATAAGTTTTACACAATTTAGGATAGTAAAGTGATCCTTCCAAAACTCCTTTAGAGTCAATAGAGTTTCTGTGGTCACTTCAAAGCACCTTTCAAACATAGCTTTTGTGTACAGTTTCTTGAAGTTGGAAATGACCTGCTGGTCCATGGGCTGCAGGAGAGGAGTGGTATTAGGAGGCAAAAACTTGACCTTAATGAAGCTCATGTCCCCACAAAGTCGCTCTGCCAAGGTTGAAGGATGACCAGGGGCATTGTCTTATACCAGGAGGCACTTAAGGTCTAATTTCTTTTCAATTAGGTAATTTTTCAGAGTGGGGGCAAATGCATGGTGTAACCAGTCATAGAAAAAGTCCCTAGTGACCCATGCCTTACTGTTTGCCCTCCACAGCACACACAAATTAGCCTTGAGGACATTCTTTTGCCTGAACGCTCTGGGAGTTTCTGAGTGATACACCAATAAAGGCTTCACTTTGCAATCACCACTAGCATTGGAACACATCAACAGAGTAAGCCTGTCTTTCATAGGCTTATGTCCTGGGAGTGCCTTATCCTCCTGAGTAATATAGGTCCTGCTTGGTAATTTCTTCCAAAACAGGCCTGTTTCGTCACAATTAAACATTTGTTCAGGTTTCAATCCTTCAGCCTCTATGTACTCCTTGAATTCATGTACATATATTTCAGCCGCTTTGTGGTCTGAGCTGGCAGCCTCACCATGCCTAATCACACTATGTATGCCACTACGATTCTTAAATCTTTCAAACCAACCTTTGCTGGCCTTAAATTCACTCACATCACCACTAGTTACCTGGAGGTTACCTGGAGGTTATTCCAGGGATCAACGCCCCCGCGGCCCGGTCCATGACCAGGCCTCCCGGTGGATCAGGACCTGATCAACTAGGCTGTTACTGCTGACTGCACGCAGTCCAACGTACGAGCCACAGCCCGGCTGATCCGGCACTGACTTTAGGTATCTGTCCAGCTCTCTCTTGAAGGCAGCCAGGGGTTTATTGGCAATTCCCCTAATGCTTGATGGGAGGCTGTTAAACAGTTTTGGGTCCCGGACACTTATGGTGTTTTCCCTTAGTGTACCAATGGCGCCCCTACTTTTTATTGGGGGCATTTTGCATCGCCTGCCCAGTCTTTTACTTTCGTAGGGAGTGATTTCTGTGTGCAGATTCTGGACCATTCCTTCCAAGATTTTCCAAGTGTAGATTATGATATATCTCTCCCTCCTGCGTTCCAGCGAGTACAAGTCAAGTGCTTCCAAGCGTTCCAGTAGTTAAGGTGCTTGACAGAACTTATACGTGCAGTAAAGGATCTCTGTACACTCTCTAGATCTGCGATTTCACCTGCTTTGAATGGAGATGTTAATGTACAGCAGTATTCCAGCCTAGAGAGAACAAGTGATTTGAAAAGGATCATCATGGGCTTGGCATCTCTCGTTTTGAAAGTTCTCATTATCCATCCTATCATTTTCTTTGCACGTGCGATCGTGGCACTGTTGTGATCCTTGAAAGTGAGATCCTCAGACATTACTACTCCCAGGTCCCTTACATTATTTTTCCGCTCTATTGTATGGCCGGAGTCAGTAGTATACTCTGTTCTAGTTATTATCTCCTCCAGTTTTCCATAACGGAGTAGTTGGAATTTGTCTCCATTGAACATCATATTGTTTACCGTTGCCCACTGGAAAACTTTGTTTATATCTTCTTGGAGGTTAACCGCATCCTCAGCAGATGACAGCCTCATGCAGATCCTAGTATCATCCGCAAAGGATGATACGGTGCTGTGGTGTATATCTCTGTCTATGTCTGATATGAGGATAAGGAATAAGATGGGGGCGAGTACTGTGCCTTGTGGAACAGAGCTCTTCACTATGGCAGCCTCCGATTTAACTCTGTTGACCACTACTCTTTGTGTTCAGTTTGTTAGGAAGTTGAAGATCCATCTCCCCACTTTCCCAGTTATTCCTTTAGCATGTATTTTATGGGGTATTACGCCATGATCGCATTTGTCAAATGCTTTTGCAAAGTCTGTGTATATTACATCTGCATTCTGATTTTCTTCCAGTGCATCCAAGGCCATGTCATAGTGATCCAGTAGTTGTGCAGTTGCAGGCAATTTTTTTACCAAATCGTCATGCAACTGCCTAGCCTTTTCACAAATGATTGCTTGAGAGATGCTATTTCCTGCTATCTGTTTTTCATTTATCCACACCAATAACAGTCTCTCAACATTTTCTAACACTTGCGGTCACTGTTTCGTAATCACAGTTGCACCTTTTGCAAGAACAGCTTCCTTGATTGCTGTTTTCCTGCTCACTATAGTAGAGATGGTTGATTGGGGTTTACTATACAACCTGACCAGCTCCGACACACACACTCCACTTTCGTACTTTGCAATTATCTCTTTCTTCATTTCAACAGTCATTAGCACCCTTGGTCTCAAAGGGTTGGCACTAGAAGCTTTCTTGGGGCCCATGGTGACTTATTTTGCAAAAAAAAGGCACCAAAAACAGTGATAATATGGATAATATGGAATGTACTGAATGTATCCTTAGATGCTCGCATACTGGCTGGCTTTTAAACACTGGCACACAAAGGGCAGTTTAGGCCACACGTGGACACGTCTCGTATGAACCACATCGCATACCGGGTTTTGTATTGGGAAGCGAGGCAAATTTTCTGCGATATAATGCATCGGTTACCGGATTTATCAGATACCGATAGCATCGCGAACTGGGGTTCCACTGTATATCTTTGTATTATACAAATTTTGATTCATTTATAATTAATATTCTACTGTACAACTATGAAATAATTACTTTCCTACTGTACAACTATGATATAATCCTTAGTATTAAGTAATCTGTAAGCCAATAATGTTAAGTTGGTCCATAATACCCAGGCATAATAGAGGATCTTTGTATTACAAACCACTATTGTAAATACATCATCTCAATGTAATGTTTGCAAACACATAAAATAAATAAATAAATAAATATTGCTTCAGTTTTCGTACAGTTCAGGTTTCATCAGACTTTCTGGAAGGAATTAATCACAAAAATCAAGGTTCCGCTGTATATCAAAGTTGGTTCAAATTGAGCATTTTTTTCTATATTTCAACAGAGGTAGTTAGTGGTTTAGCAGTACCTGGAGTTTACCTGGAGAGAGTTTCGGGGGTCAATGCCCCCGCAGCCCGGTCTGTGACCAGGCCTCCTGGTGGATCAGCGCCTGATCAACCAGGCTGTTGCTGCTGGCTGCACGCAAACCAACGTACGAGCCACAGCCCGGCTGATCAGGAACTGACTTTAGGTGCTTGTCCAGTGCCAGCTTGAAGACTGCCAGGGGTCTGTTGGTAATCCCCCTTATGTGTGCTGGGAGGCAGTTGAACAGTCTCGGGCCCCTGACACTTACTGTATGGTCTCTTAACGTGCTAGTGACACCCCTGCTTTTCATTGGGGGGATGGTGCATCGTCTGCCAAGTCTTTTGCTTTCGTAGTGAGTGATTTTCGTGTGCAAGTTCGGTACTAGTCCTCTAGGATTTTCCAGGTGCATATAATCATGTATCTCTCCCTCCTGCGTTCCAGGGAATTACAGGTTTAGAAACCTCAAGCGCTCCCAGTAATTGAGGTGTTTTATCTCCGTTATGCGCGCCGTGAAAGTTCTCTGTACATTTTCTAGGTCGGCAATTTCACCTGCCTTGAAAGGTGCTGTTAGAGTGCAGCAATATTCCAGCCTAGATAGAACAAGTGACCTGAAGAGTGTCATCATGGGCTTGGCCTCCCTAGTTTTGAAGGTTCTCATTATCCATCCTGTCATTTTTCTAGCAGATGCGATTGATACAATGTTATGGTCCTTGAAGGTGAGATCCTCCGACATAATTGAATAAACAAGTAACAGAATAACAAGTTACATTATTATGTTTTGGCACATTATACATAATAAGATTGAGACCATTTTAGTTTTGAAATTACAATATTCGGAATTTTTGTGTTGATGGTGGCGATAATATACACCTACCATCTGACTTACGACTGAGTTCGGTTCCGAGAAACCGGTCGTAAGTCGAAATGGTCGTAAGTCGAACTTTACTACTGAATATCAACAAAACATTTTTGTAATGACTTTATTTTATTGTTGTATTTTGGTATTTCATGTTTTACTTTACTTTTTATGTTGTTAGTACTGTATTTTATACTGTAAGGTTTAGGATAAACACTGTGTACAACACAAATAGTTGCTTATTTCCCAGAAATTTGGCATAAAAAACACAGTCGTAAGTCGAGCAGGTCGTAAGTCGAGTGGTAGGTGTATAGTGTTCGTGTGGTTAATTTTGGGAGATGAAGGGATTTCTAAGTGGAGCCTTGAATTGGTGTGCAGGCAGCAGGGGCCCTTTTGTATGTTCAGGCAATGAATTCCAGATCTTTGGGCCCTTTATATGCGTAGTATTTTTGCACAGAGAGAGATAGATATGAGGGATATCAAGAGTGTTTTGTGTTGTGTTATGTAAGTGCGTTCTGTTGTAGTTCTCAAGAAGAAGTTTGAGAGGAGAGTTAATATTAGAGAATAATGCTGTGTGTATGTAGACACTGTGTCTCAGTTGGAAGACACTGTGCCTCAGTAGGTAGACACTGTGCCTCAGTAGGTAGACACTGTGCCTCAGTAGGTAGACACTGTCTCACTAGGTAGACACTGTGCCTCAGTAGGTAGACACTGTGCCCCAGTAGGTTAGACCCCTGTGTCTCAGTTGGAA
>NC_069471.1:28242421-28267789 GCF_026875155.1 Cherax quadricarinatus | reverse complement strand
TATTTTTATAATTTATAATATATATATATTTTATATATATAATATATTTTTGTGTGTGTGTGGAGTGAGATTAAAAGTTGGGGAAGTCTAGGGAACGAATAATTTGATAATAATAATAATATAATAATAATAATAATAATAATAATAAAAATAAAATAATAATAAAAATAATAATAATAATAATAAAATCTTTATTTACTACCAGTACATGTACAAGGTATACAGCCCATAGCGACATCAGTGACATACTGCTACACGAAGCCACTTGTTATGCAGAGCATTTCGGGCAAATTAGGTCAGTTTTGTCCCAGGATGTGACCCACACCAGTCCACTAACACCCAGGATGTGACCCACACCAGTCCACTAACACCCAGGATGTGACCCACACCAGTCCACTAACACCCAGGATGTGACCCACACCAGTCCCCCTAACACCCAGGATGTGACCCACACCAGTCCACTAACACCCAGGATGTGACCCACACCAGTCCACTAACACCCAGGATGTGACCCACACCAGTCCACTAACACCCAGGATGTGACCCACACGAGACCACTAACACCCAAGATGCGACCCACACCAGGGCACTAACACCCAGGATGCGACCCACACCAGTCCACTAACACCCAGGATGCTACCCACACCAGTCCACTAACACCCAGGATGCTACCCACACCAGGACACTAATACCCAGGATGTGACCCACACCAGTCCACTAACACCCAGAATGTGACCCACACCAGTCGACTAACACCCAGGATGCGACCCACACCAGTCCACTAACACCCAGGATGCTACCCACACCAGGACACTAACACCCAGGATGTGACCCACCGTCCACTAACACCCAGAATGTGACCCACACCAGTCCACTAACACCCAGGATGCTACCCACACCAGTCCACTAACACCCAGGATGCGAACCACACCAGGACACTAACACCCAGGATGTGACCCACACCAGTCCACTAACACCCAGAATGTGACCCACACCAGTCGACTAACACCCAGGATGCTACCCACACCAGTCCAATAACACCCAGGATGCTACCCACACCAGGACACTAACACCCAGGATGTGACCCACACCAGTCCACTAACACCCAGAATGTGACCCACACCAGTCGACTAACACCCAGGATGTACCCACACCATCCACTAACACCAGGATGCGAAACCACACCCAGGACCTAACCCCCAGGATGTGACCCACACCAGTCCACAAACACCCAGAATGTGACCCACACCCTTTCGACTAACACCCAGGATGCTACCCACACCAGTCCATTTAACACCCAGGATGCTACCCACACCAGTCCAAAAAACCCCCCAGGATGCTACCCACACCCGGGACACTAACACCCAGGATGTGACCCACACCAGTCCACTAACACCCAGAATGTGACCCACACCAGTCGACTAACACCCAGGATGCTACCCACACAAGTCCACTAACACCCAGGATGCTACCCACACCAGGACACTAACACCCAGGATGTGACCCACACCAGTCCACTAACACCCAGAATGTGACCCACACCAGTCCACTAACACCCAGGATGCTACCCACACCAGTCCACTAACACCCAGGATGCTACCCACACCAGGACACTAACACCCAGGATGTGACCCACACCAGTCCACTAACACCCAGAATGTGACCCACACCAGTCGACTAACACCCAGGATGCTACCCACACCAGTCCACTAACACCCAGGATGCTACCCAACACCAGGACACTAACACCAAAATGTGACCCACACCAGTCGACTAACACCCAGGATGCTACCCACACCAGTCCACTAACATCCAGAATGTGACCCACACAAGTCGACTAACACCCAGGATGCTACCCACACCAGTCCACTAACACCCAGGATGCTACCCACACCAGGACACTAACACCCAGGATGTGACCCACACCAGTCCACATAACACCCAGAATGTGACCAAAACCAGCCCACTAACACCCAGGATGCTACCCACACCAGTCACTAACACCAGGATGCTCCCCCACACCAGGACACTAACACCCAGGATGTGACCCACACCAGTCACCAAAACACCAGAAAGTGACCCACACCAGTCCACTAACACCCAGGATGCTACCCACACCAGTCCACTAACATCCAGAATGTGACCCACACCAGTCGACTAACACCCAGGATGCTACCCACACCAGTCCACTAACACCCAGGATGCTAACCCAAAACCAGGACACTAACACCCAGGATGTGACCCACCCAGTCCCCACTAACACCCAAAATTTGGGGACCCACACCCAGTCCACAAAACACCCAGGATGCTACCCCACACCAGTCCACTAACACCCAGGATGCTACCCACACCGGGGACACTAACAACCCAGGATGTGACCCCACACAGTGCACTAACACCCAGAATGTGACCCACACAAGTCGACTAACACCCAGGATGCTACCCACACCAGTCCACTAACACCCAGGATGCTACCCACACCAGGACACTAACACCCAGAATGTGACCCACACCAGTCGACTAACACCCAGGATGCTACCCACACCAGTCCACTAACATCCAGAATGTGACCCACACAAGTCGACTAACACCCAGGATGCTACCCACCCCCAGTCCACTAACACCCCAGATGCTACCACCACCAGGACACTAAACACCCAGGATTGTGACCCACACCAGTCCACTAACACCCAGAATGTGACCCACACCAGTCCACTAACACCCAGGATGCTACCCACACCAGTCCACTAACACCCAGGATGCTACCCACACCAGGACACTAACACCCAGGATGTGACCCACACCAGTCCACTAACACCCAGAATGTGACCCACACCAGTCCACTAACACCCAGGATGCTACCCACACCAGTCCACTAACACCCAGGATGCTACCCACACCAGGACACTAACACCCAGGATGTGACCCACACCAGTGCACTAACACCCAGAATGTGACCCACACAAGTCAACTAACACCCAGGATGCTACCCACACCAGTCCACTAACACCCAGGATGCTACCCACACCAGGAACAACCCTAACACCAGGATGTGGACCCACACCAGCCCCACTAACACCCAGAATGTGACCCACACCAGTCGACTAACACCCAGGATGCTACCCACACCAGTCGACTAACACCCAGGATGCGACCAACACCAGTCCACTAACACCCAGGATGTGACCCACACCAGTCGACTAACACCCAGGATGCTACCCACACCAGGAAAACTAACACCCAGGATGTGACCCACACCAGTCCACTAACACCCGGGAAATGTGACCCACACCAGTCCACTAAAAACCCAGGATGTGACCCACACCAGTCCACTAACACCCAGGATGTGACCCACACCAGTCGACTAACACCCAGGATGCGACCCACACCAGTCCACTAACACCCAGGATGTGACCCACACCAGTCCACTAACACCCAGGATGCGACCCACACCAGTCCACTAACACCCAGGATGTGACCCACACCATCCACTAACACCCGAATGTGACCCACACCAGTCCATTTAACACCCAGGATGTGACCCACACCAGTCCACTAACACCCAGGATTGTGACCCAAAACCAGTCCACTAACACCCAGGTTTGTGACCCACACCAGTCCACTAACACCCAGGATGCGACCCACACCAGTCCACTAACACCAGGATGGACCCACACCAGTCCACTAACACCCAGAATGTGACCCACACAAGTCCACTAACACCAGGTGTGACCACACCAGTCCACTAACACCCAGGATGTGACCCACCCAGTCCACTAACACCCAAGATTGTGACCCACACCAGTCACTAACACCCAGGATGTGCCCCACACCAGTCCACTAACACCCGGGATGTGACCCACACCAGTCCACTAACACCCAGGATGTGACCCACCGAGTCCACTAACACCCAGGATGTGCCCCAAAACCATCCACTAACACCCAGGATGTGACCCACACCAGTCCACTAACACCCAGAATGTGACCCACACCAGCCCCACTAACACCCAGGATGTCACCCACACCAGTCCACTAACACCCAGGATGCTACCCACACCAGTCGACTAACACCCAGGATGTGACCCACACCAGTCCACTAACCCCCAGGATGCCACCACACCAGTCCACAAACCACCCAGGATGCTCCCCACACCAGTCGACTAACACCCAGGATGTGACCCACACCAGTCCACTAACACCCAGGATGCCACCCACACCAGTCGACTAACACCCAGGATGTGACCCACACCAGTCGACTAACACCCAGGATACCACCCACACCAGTCGACTAACACCCAGGATGCCACCCACACCAGTCCACTAACACCCAGGATGCTACCCACACCAGTCGACTACCACCCAGGTACCCATTATACTGATGAGTAAACAGGGACAGGGACAGCAGGTGTCTTATGGAAACATGTCCCTAATGTTTTCCAGCCATACCGGAGGAGATTCGAACACTGGACCTCAATGTGCGAGTTGAGTGCACTAGTGATGGAGCTACAGAGAGGAGAGTTATTAAATGGAGAGTAATAGTTATTAGGAAGATGGAGGGAATATTTTGAGTCATTATTAAATATTGGTGAAGATAGGGAAGCTGTGATTTAGGTATAGGGCAAGGAGGAATAACATCTTGTAGGAGTGAGGAAGAGCCAGTTGTGAGTGTGGGGGAAGTGCATGGGGCAGTGAGTAGAATGAAAGGGGGTAAAACAGTTGCAACTGATGGAATAAAGACAGATATGTTAAAAGCAGGTGGGGATACACTTCTGGAGTGGTTAGTACACAGAAGAGGGTTTAAGGTACCTAGAGACTGGCAGAGAGCATGCATAGGTCCTTCGTATAAAGGCAAAGGGATGACAAGAGTGCAAAAATTACTGTGGAATAAGTGTGGTGAGTATACCTGGTAATGTGTATGGTAGAGTTATGAAAGAATTAAAAGTAAGACAGAGAGTAGGATACCAGATGAACAGGGAGGCTTTAGGAATGGTAGGGGGGTGTAGACTAAGTGTTTACAGTGAAAAATATACGTGAACCAGTATTTAGATAAGGGTAGATAGGTTGTTTGTGGCATTTATTGATTTGGGAAAGACGTATGACAGGGTGGATAGGGGGGCAATGTGGCAGATGTTGCAAGTGTATGGTGTAGGAGGTAGGTTACTGAAAGCAGTGAAGAGTTTTTACGAGGATAGTGAGGCTCAAGTTAGAGTATGTAGAAAGAGCGAAATTATTTCCCAGTAAAAGTAGGCCTTAGACAGGGATGTGTGATGTCACCATGGTTGTTTAATATATTTATAGATGGGGTTGTAAGAGAAGTAAATGCGAGGGTCTTGGCAAGAGGCGTGGAGTTAAAAGATAAAGAATCACACATAAAGTGGGAGTTTGTCACAGTTGCTCTTTGCTGATGACACTGTGCTCTTGGGAGATTCTGAAGAGAAGTTGCAGAGATTGGTGTGATGAATTTGGTAGGGTGTGCAAAAGAAGAAAATTAAAGGTGAATACAGGAAAGAGTAAGGTTATGAGGATAACAAAAAGAATTAGGTGATGAAAGATTGAATATCAGATTGGAGGGAGAGAGTATGGAGGAGGTGAATGTATTCAGATATTTGGGAGTGGACGTTTGTCAGCGGATGGGTCTATGAAAGATGAGGTGAATCATAGAATTGATGAGGGGAAAAGAGAGTGAGTGGTGCACTTAGGAGTCTGTGGAGACAAAGAACTTTGTCCTTGGAGGCAAAGAGGGGAATGTATGAGAGTATAGTTTTACCAACGCTCTTATATGGGTGTGAAGCGTGGGTGATGAATGTTGCAGCGAGGAGAAGGCTGGAGGCAGTGGAGATGTCATGTCTGAGAGCATGTGTGGTGTGAATATAATGCAGAGAATTCGTAGTTTGGAAGTTAGGAGGAGGTGCGGGATTACCAAAACTGTTGTCCAGAGGGCTGATGAGAGGTGGGGGAGGTGGTTCGGACATGAAGAAAGGATGGAACAAAATAAAATGACTTCGTGAGAGTATAAATATGCAGTGGAGGGAAGGCAGGGTAGAGGTCGGCCTAAGAAAGGTTGGAGGGAGGGGGTAAAGGAGGTTTTGTGTGCGAGGGGCTTGGACTTCCAGCAGGCATGCGTGAGCGGGTTTGATAGGAGTGAATGGAGACAAATGGTTTTTAATACTTGACGTGCTGTTGGAATGTGAGCAAAGTAACATTTATGAAGGGGTTCAGGGAAACCGGCAGGCCGGACTTGAGTCCTGGAGATGGGAAGTACAGTGCCTGCACTCTGAAGGAGGGGTGTTAATGTTGCAGTTTAAAAACTGTAGTGTAAAGCACCCTTCTGGCAAGACAGTGATGGAGTGAATGATGGTGAAAGTTTTTCTTTTTCGGGCCAACCTGCCTTGGTGGGTCACCCTGCCTTGGTGGGTCACCCTGCCTTGGTGGGTCACCCTCCCTTGGTGGGTCACACTGCCTTGGTGGGTCACCCTGCCTTGGTGGATCACCCTGCCTTGGTGGATCACCCTGCTTTCGTGGGACACCCTGCCTTAGTGGGTCACCCTGCCTTGGTGGGCCACCCTGCCTTGGTGGGTCACCCTCCCTTGGTGGGTCACACTGCCTTGGTGGGTCACCCTGCCTTGGTGGGTCACCCTGCCTTGGTGGATCACCCTGCCTTGGTGGGTCACCCTGCCTTGGTGGATCACCCTGCCTTGGTGGGTCACCCTGCCTTAGTGGGTCACCCTGCCTTAGTGGGTCACCCTGCCTTGGTGGGTCACCCTCCCTTGGTGGGTCACACTGCCTTGGTGGGTCACCCTGCCTTGGTGGATCACCCTGCCTTGGTGGATCACCCTGCCTTCGTGGGTCACCCTGCATTGGTGGGCCACCCTGCCTTAGTGAGTCACCCTGCCTTGGTGGGCCACCCTGCCTTGGTGGGTCACCACGCCTTGGTTGGTCACCCTGCCTTAGTGGGTCACTCTGCCTTGGTGTGCCACCCTACCTTGCTGGGTGACCCTGTCTTGGTGGGTCACACTCCCTTTGAGGGTCACCCTGCAATCGTGGGTCACCCTGCCTTGCTGGGTCACCCTGCCTTGATGGGCCCACCCTGCCTTGGTGGGTCAGCTTGCCTTGATGGGTCACCCTTCCTTAGTGGGTCAGCCTGCCTTGGTGGGTCACCCTCCATTTGAGGGTCACCCTGCCATCGTGGGTCACTCTGCCTTGGTGGACCACCCTGCCATGGTGGGTCGCCCTGCCTTGATGGGGCCAGGCTGCCTTGGCGGGTCACCCTGCCTTGGTGGGCCACCCTGCCTTGGTGGGTCACCCTGCCTTGGTGGGTCACCCTGCCTTTTTGGGTCACCCTGCCTTGGTGGGTCACCCTGCCTTGGTGGGCCACCCTGCATTGGTGGGTCACCCTGCCTTGGTGGGTCACCCTGCCTTGGTGGACCCCCCTGCCTTGGTGGGTCACCCTGCCTTGGTGGGCCACCCTGCCTTGGTGGGTCACCCTGCCTTGGTGGGCCACTCCGCCTTGGTGGACCACCCTGCCTTGGTGGGTCACCCTGCCTTGGTGGGCCACCCTGCCTTGGTGGGTCACCCTGCCTTGGAGGGCCACCCTGCCTTGGTGGGCCACCCTGCCTTGGTGGGTGACCCTGCCTTGGTGGACCACCCTGCTTTGGAGGGTCACCCTGCCTTGGTGGGTCACCCTGCCTTGGTGGGCCACCCTGCCTTGGTGGGCCACCCTGCCTTGGTGGACAACCCTGCCTTGGTGGGTCACCCAGCCTTGGTGGGTCACCCTGCCATGGTGGGTCACCATGCCTTGTTGGGTCACCCTGCCTTGGTGGGTCACCCTGCCTTAGTGGGTCACCCTGCCTTGGTGGGTCACCCTGCCTTGGTGGGTCACCCTGCCTTGGTGGACCTCCCTGCTTTGGTGGGTCACCCTTCTTTGGTGGATCACCCTGCCTTGGTTGATCACCGTGCCTTAAAGGGTCACCCTAGCTTTGTGGGTCACCCTGCCTGGGTAGACCACCCTGCCTTGGTGGGTCACCCTGCCTAGTTGGGCCACCCTGCCTTCGTGGGTCACACTGCCTTGGTGGGTCACCCTGCCTTGGTGGACCACCCTGAATTGGTGGGCCACCCTGCCTTTGTGGGTCACCCTGCCTTGTTGGGTCCCCCTTCCTTGGTGGGCCACCCTGCCTTGGTGGACCACCCTAAATTGGTGGGCACCCTGCCTTGGTTGGTCACCCTGCCTTGTTGGGTCACCCTTCCTTCGTGGGCCACCCTGCCTTGGTTTGTCACCCTGCCTTGGTGGGCCACCCTGCCTTGGTGGGTCACACTGCCATGGTGCGTCACCCTGCCTTCGTGGGTCACCTTGCCTTCGTGGGTCACCCTGTCTTAGTGGGTCACCCTGCCTTGGTGGGTCACCCTGCCTTACTGGGTCACCCTGCCTTCGTGGGCCACCCTACCTTCCTGGTTGACCCTGTGTTGGTGGGTCACCCTCCCTTTGAGGGTCACCCTGCCATCGTGGGTCACCCAACCTTGGTGGGTTACCCTGCCTTGATGGGGCCACCCTGCCTTGGCGGGTCACCCTGCCTCGGTAGGTCAGCCTGCCTTGGTGGGTCACCCTGCCTTAGTGGGTCAGCCTGCCTTGGTGGGTCAGCCTGTCTAGGTGGGCCACTCTGCCTTGGTGGGTCACCCTTCCTTGGTGGGTCACCCTGGCTTGGTGGGTCACCCTGCCTTAGTGGGTCACCCTGTCTTGGTGGGTCACCCTGACTTAGGGAGTCACCCTGCCTTGGTGGGTCACCCTGCCTTTGTGGGTCACCCTGTCTTGGTGGGTCACCCTGCCTTGGTGGGTCACCCTGCCTTAGTGGGTCACACTGCCTTGTTGAATCACCCTGCCTTAGTGGGTCACCCTGCCTTGGTGGGCCACCCTACCTTGGTGGGTGACCCTGTCTTGGTGGGTCACCCTCCTTTTGAGGGTCACCCTGCCATCTTGGGTCACCCTGCCTTGATGGACCACCCTGCCTCGGAGGGTCACTCTGCCTTGATGGGGCCACCCTGCCTTGGCGGGTCACCCTGCCTTGGTGGGCCACTCTGCCTTGGTGGGCCACCCTGTCTTGGTGGGTCACCCTGCCTTGGTGGGTCACCCTGCCTTGGTGGTTCACCCTGCCTTGATGGGCCACCCTGCCTTAGTGGGTCACCCTGCCTTGGAGGGTCACCCTGCCTTGGTGGACCACCCTGCCCTTGTGGATCACCCTGCCTTGGTGGGCCACCCTGCCTTGGTTGGTCACCCTGCCTTGGTGGGTCACCCTGCCTTGATGGGTCACCCTGCCTTGGTGAGTCACCCTGCATTCCTGGGTTACCCTGCCTTGGAGGGTCACCTTGCCTTGGGGGTCACCCTGCCTTGGTGGGTCACCCTGCCTTGGTGGGTCACCCTGCCTTGGTGGGTCACCCTGCCTTCGTGGGTCACACTTTATTGGTGGGTCACCCTGCCTTGGTGGGTCATCCTGCTTTGGTGGACCACCCTGCCTTGGTGGACCACCCTGCCTTGGTGGGTCACCCTGCCTAGTTGAGCCACCCTGACTTAGTGGGTCACACTGCCTTGGAGGGTCACCCTTCCTTGTTGGACCACCCAGAATTGGTGGGCCACCCTGCCTTTGTGGGTCACCCTTTCTTAGTGGGTCACCCTTCCTTGGTGGGCCACTCTGCCTTGGTGGACCACCCTGAATTCGTGGGCCTCCCTGCCTAGGTGGGCCACCCTGCCTTAGTGGGTCACCCTGCCTTGGTGGGCCACCCTGCCTTGGTGGGTCACCCTGCCTTGGTGGGTTACCCTGCCTTGGTGGGTCACCCTGCCTTGGTTTGTCACCCTGCCTTGGTGGGTCACCCTGCCTTGGTGTGCCACCCTACCTTGTTGGATGACCCTGTCTTGGTGGGTCACCCTTCCTTTGAGGGTCACCCTGCCATCGTGGGTCACCCTGCCTTGGTGGGCCACCCTGCCTTGATGGGGCCACTCTGCCTTGGCGGGTCGCCCTGCCTTGGTGGGTCAGCTTGCCTTGATGGGTCACCCTTCCTTACCGGGTCAGCCTGCCTTGGTGGGTCAGCCTGTCTTGGTGGGCCACTCTGCCTTGGTGGGTCACCCTTCCTTGGTGGGTCACTCTGCCTTGGTGGGCCACCCTGCCTTAGTGGGTCACCCTGCCTTGGTGGGTCACCCTGCCTTTGTGGGTCACCCTGCCTTGGTGGGTCACCCTGCTTTGGTGGGTCACCCTGCCTTAGTGTTTCAGCCTATCTTTGTGGGCCACTCTTCCTTGCTGGGTCACCCTGCCTTGGTGGGTCACCCTGCCTTAGTGGATCACCCTGCCTTGATGGGTCTCCCTGCATTCGTGTGTCACCCCGCGTTAGAGGGTCACCCTGCTTGGGTGGGCGACCCTGCCTTGGTGGGCGACCCTGCCTTGGTGGGCCACCCTACCTTGGTTGGTGACCTTGTCTTGGTGGGTCACCCTCCCTTTGAGGGTCACCCTGCCATCGTGGGTCACCCTGCCTTGGTGGACCACCCTGCCTTGGTGGGTCGCCCTGCCTTGGTGGGTCACCCTGCCTTGGTGGGTCACCCTGCCTTGGTGGGCCACCCTGCCTTGGTGGGTCACCCTGCCTTGGTGGGTCACCCTGCCTTGGTGGACCACCCTGCCTTGATGGGTCACCCTGCCTTGGTGGGCCACCCTGCCTTGGTGGGTCACCCTGCCTTGGTGCATCACCCTGCCTTTGTGGGTCACCTTGCCTTGGTGGGCCACTCTGCCTTGGTGGGTTACTTTGCCTTATTGCGTCACCCTGCCTTGGTGGGCCACCCTGCCTTGGTGGGTCACCCTGCATTGGTGGGTCACCCTGCCTTGGTGGGTCACCCTGCCTTGGTGGGTCACCCTGCCTTGGTGGGTCACCCTGCCTTGGTGGGTCACCCTGCCTTGGTGGGTCACCCTGCCTTGGTGGGCCACCCTGCCTTGGTGGGTCACCCTGCCTTGGTGGGTCACCCTGCCTTGGTGGACCACCCTGCCTTTATGGGTCACCCTGCCTTGGTGGGCCACCCTGCCTTGGTGGGTCACCCTGCCTTGGTGCATCACCCTGCCTTTGTGGGTCACCTTGCCTTGGTGGGCCACTCTGCCTTGGTGGGCCACCCTGCCTTGGTGGGTCACCCTGCCTTGGTGCATCACCCTGCCTTTGTGGGTCACCTTGCCTTGGTGGGCCACTCTGCCTTGGTGGGTTACTTTGCCTTATTGCGTCACCCTGCCTTGGTGGGCCACCCTGCCTTGGTGTGTCACCCTGCATTGGTGGGTCACCCTGCCTTGGTGGGTCACCCTGCCTTAGTGGGTCACCCTGTCTTAGTGAGTCACCCTGCCTTAGTGGGTCACCCTGCCTTGGTGGGTCACCCTGCCTTAGTGGGTCACCCTGCATTAGTGGGTCACCCTGCATTAGTGGGTCACCCTGCCTTAGTGGGTCACCCTGCCTTAGTGGGTCACCCTGCATTAGCAGGTCACCCTGTCTTAGTAGTCACCCTGCCTTAGTGGGTCACCCTGCCTTAGTGGGTCACCCTGCCTTAGTGGGTCACCCTGCCTTAGTGGGTCACCCTGCCTTAGTGGGTCACCCTGCCTTAGTGGGTCACCCTGCCTTAGTGGGTCACCCTGCCTTAGTGGGTCACCCTGCCTTAGTGGGTCACCCTGCATTAGTGGGTCACCCTGCCTTATTTATATATATATATATATATATATATATATATATATATATATATATATATATATATATATAATATTATATATATATTATATATATATATATATATATATAAAAATATATATATATATAATATATATATATATATATTATATATGGGATTATTTAAAAGTGGTTATTAATAGGGATGTAAATGCTGTTGTAAATTAGTGGATCATTTACAAGGGTGGTCGTAAATAAGGCAATGTTGTAAGTGAGGTTCACTGTGTGGCATCAGCGGTGGGTGTTAATTACTACCCACTGTGTATACTGCTTATACTGCACACCCTTCCCTTCCTGCCCACCCTTCCCTTCCTGCCCACCCTTCCCTTCCTGCCCACCCTTCCCTTCCTGCCCACCCTTCCCTTCCTGCCCACCCTTCCCTTCCTGCCCACCCTTCCCTTCCTGCCCACCCTTCCCTTCCTGCCCACCCTTCCCTTCCTGCCCACCCTTCCCTTCCTGCCCACCCTTCCCTTCCTGCCCACCCTTCCCTTCCTGCCCACCCTTCCCTTCCTGCCCACCCTTCCCTTCCTGCCCACCCTTCCTTCCTGCCCACCCTTCCTTCCTGCCCACCCTTCCCTTCCTGCCCACCCTTCCCTTCCTGCCCACCCTTCCCTTCCTGCCCACCCTTCCCTTCCTGCCCACCCTTCCCTTTCCTGCCCACCCCCTTTCCCTTCCTGCCCACCCTTCCCTTCCTGCCCACCCTTCCCTTCCTGCCCACCCTTCCTCGGGTACCAGCCCACCTTCACCTCATTAATAGTGATGAGAGGAAGTTATATATCATCACTGGTCCAGGACCACTGTTGTGGTTAAAGACCACTACTATGTAGAGACCACAGTAGTGGTCCAGGACCACTGTTATGGTCTCTACTATCATATTTATTGGTCTAGGATCACTTTACAGTAGTTACAGTATATAATACAACCAGTGTCAACTAATGCAGTGGATACAGTAGGACTGAGTAGGTAATACAACATGTACTCACTTATACAGTGAGTACTGTAGTAATCCAACACATATCTTTTAATACAACAGATGTATCAATCAAACCAGGCTGTTAGTAGCATGGAAGATACATTACCGTCATGTCTGGGGTTCGATCCCTGGCTCCCGTCCTGATGGGCAAGCCAGTGTACTGCCTGGGTTACTTGTATTAAGACACCCAGGTGTTGTACAGGTGTCTTATTCATCAGTAAAGACACCTAGGTGTTGTACATGTGTCCCGTAGCTCGGTCGCTAGAGTACTCACCTCACACACTGAGGCCCTGGGTTCGAATCTCCTCCGCTAAGGCTGGAAAAGATTAGGGGCGTGTTTCCATAAGACATCTGCTGTCCCTGTCCCTGTTCACCCATCAGTTTAAAAATGGTACCTGGGTGTTAGTGGACTGGTGTGGGTGGCATCCTGGGTGTTAGTGGACTGGTGTGGGTGGCATCCTGGGTGTTAGTGGACTGGTGTGGGTGGCATCCTGGGTGTTAGTGGACTGGTGTGGGTGGCATCCTGGGTGTTAGTGGACTGGTGTGGGTCGCATCCTGGATGTTAGTGGACTGGTGTGGGTCACATCCTGGGTGTTAGTGGACTGGTGTGGGTCGCATCCTGGATGTTAGTGGACTGGTGTGGGTCACATCCTGGGTGTTAGTGGACTGGTGTGGGTGGCATCCTGGGTGTTAGTGCACTGGTGTGGGTGGCATCCTGGGTGTTAGTGGACTGGTGTGGGTCGCATCCTGGATGTTAGTGGACTGGTGTGGGTCACAAAATGGGTGTTAGTGGACTGGTGTGGGTGGCATCCTGGGTGTTAGTGGACTTGTGTGGGTGGCATCCTGGGTGTTAGTGCACTGGTGTGGGTGGCATACTGGGTGTTAGTGGACTGGTGTGGGTCGCATCCTGGGTGTTAGTGGACTGGTGTGGGTGGCATCCTGGGTGTTAGTGGACTGGTGTGGGTGGCATCCTGGGTGTTAGTGGACTTGTGTGGGTGGCATCCTGGGTGTTAGTGCACTGGTGTGGGTGGCATACTGGGTGTTAGTGGACTGGTGTGGGTCGCATCCGGAAAGTTAGTGGGCTGGTGTGGGTCGCATCCTGGATGGGTTTGTGGACTGGTGTGGGTCACATTTCCGGGTGTTAGTGGACTGGTGTGGGTTCACATCCTGGGTGTTAGTGGACTGGTGTGGGTCGCATCCTGGGTGTTAGTGGACTGGTGTGGGGGGCATACTGGGTGTTAGTGGACTGGTTGTGGGTCACATCCTGGGGTTAGTGGACTGGTGTGGGTCGCCAATCCTGGGTGTTAGTGGACTGGTGTGGGTCACCAAACCTGGTGTTAGTGGGCTGGTGTGGGTCACATCCTGGGTGTTAGTGGACTGGTGAGGGTCGCATCCTGGGTGTTAGTGGACTGGTGTGGGTGGCATCCTGGGTGTTTAGTGGGCTGGCGTGGGTGGCATCCTGGGGGTTTAGTAGACTGGTGGTGGGCTTCCTGGGTGTTAGTGGACTGGTGTGGGTCACATCCTGATGTTAGTGGACTGGTGTGGGGCACATCCTGGGTGTTAGTGGACTGGTGAGGGTCACATCCTGAGTGTTAGTGACTGGTGTGGGTCACCCTCCTGAGTGTTAGTGGGGCTGGTGTGGGTCACATCCTGAGTGTTAGTGGACTGGTGTGGGTACATCCTGGGTGTTTTGTGGAATGGTGTGGGTCACATCCTGGTGTTAGTGGACTGGTGTGGGTCACATCCTGAGTGTTAGTGGACTGGGTGTGGGTCACATCCTGAGTGTTAGTGGACTGGTGTGGGTCACATCCCGAGTGTTAGTGGACTGGTGTGGGTCACATCCTGAGTGCTAGTGGACTGGTGTGGGTCACATCCTGAGTGTTAGTGGACTGGTGTGGGTCACATTTCCCGGGTGTTAGTAACTGGTGTGGTCGCATTTGGATGTTAGTGGACTGGTGTGGGTCACATCTTGGGTGTTAGTGGACTGGTGTGGGCGCCCTCTTTGGTGTTAGTGGACTGGTGTGGGTCGCATCCTTTGTGTTAGTGGACTGGTGTGGGTGGCACCTGGTGTTAGTGGACTGTGTGGGTGGCATCCTTGGGGGTTAGTGGACTCGTGTGGGTTCGCATCTTGGGTGTTAGTGGACTGGTGTGGGTCGCATCTTTGGGTGTTAGTGGACTGGTTTTGGGGCGCATCCTGGGTGTTAGTGGACTGGTGTGGGTCACATCCTGGGTGTTATGGACTGGTGGGTGGCATCCTGGGTGTTAGGGACTGGTGTGGGTCACATCCTGGGTGTTAGTGGACTGGTGTGGGTCGCATCCTTGGTGTTAGTGGACTGGTGGGGGGTCGCATCCTTGGTGTTAGTGGACTGGTGTGGGGCGCATCTTGGGTGTTAGTGGGCTGGTGTGGGTCGCATCCTTGGGGTTAGGGACTGGTGTGGGTGGCATCCTGGGTGTTAGTGGACTGGTGTGGGGTGGCATCCTGGGTGTTAGTGGACTGGTGTGGGTCGCATCTTGGGTGTTAGTGGACTGGTGTGGGTGGCATCCTGGGTGTTAGTGGACTGGTGTGGGTCACATCCTGGGTGTTAGTGGACTGGTGTGGGTCACATCCTGGGTGTTAGTGGACTGGTGTGGTCACATCCTGGGTGTTAGTGGACTTGTGTGGGTCACATCCTGGGTGTTAGTGGACTGGTGTGGGTCACATCCTGGGTGTTAGTGGACTGGTGTGGGTCACATCCTGGGACAAAACTGACCTAATTTCCGGGAAATTCTCAGCATAACAAGTGGGTTTCTATATAGCAGTATATCATTGATGTCAGCTATGGTCTGTATAAGTTTTATCATGTTCTGGTAGTTAATAAGGATATATCATTATTATTAATAAGGTACTACCAATTATATATAACTCAACAGACTCTTTGACTCACAACTGACTAAATTACGACATTTTAAAATCATATTCTTGATTGAATGACATTGTAGGTACTTAAATTTGCCGGGAAAGAAAGCGCGGGAGAAGTGAATTGCTCCTTCGCATCCGGCCAATGGGAGAGCTTCCACCACCACCCCGCTTGTTTCGCCTTTCTGCCCTCCCATTGGGGGGGAGAAGCAGAGAAACAATCCCGCGACCGAGTGGGGGATACTGGAAAATTGATTCTGCTGATAAATTTTTTGACGAACGCAGGGGGAGAGATTATTAACTAATTGGGAAAAATCCTGGGGGGGAGGGTTTCCAAATCTGCACACAGAAATCATCCCACAAAAGAAAAAAGACTGGGCAGAGATAAAAATGCCCCCAATTATAATTTTGGGGGCCATTGGTACATAAGAAAAAACCCCCTAAGTACCGGGGGCCAAGACGTTAAACAGCCTCCCATCAAGCATTAGGGAAATTAAAAATAAACCCCTGGCTGTCTCAACCCCCCGGGGTGTTTAAAGAACCCGGGGCTGCCTTCAAAAACCCCGGGCTCCCTTTAAGACCCCGGGCTGTCTTAAAAACCCCTGGCTGTCTCAAGACCCCGGGCGTCTTCAAAAAACCTGGCCTCCTTCAAAACCCGGCTGCCTTAAGACCCCTGGCCCCCCAAAGAACCCGGGTGCCTTCAAGACCCCTGGCGTTTTCAAACCCCCGGTTTTTTAAAAAACCCTGGCTGTCTTCAAGGACCCCTGGCTCCCTTTCAAACCCCCGGGCTGTCTTCAAGACCCCGGCTGTCTTCAAAAACCCTGGCTGCCTTCAAACCCTGGCTGCCTTCAAGCCCCCTGGCTGCCCAAAAAACCCCTGGCTGTTTTCAGACCCGGGGCTCCCTTTCAAGCCCCTAGTTTTCTTCAAGCCCTGGCTTTTTAAAGACCCCTGGCTCCCTTTCAGACCCCGGGCTCCCTTTCAAGACCCCTGGCGCCTTAAAAGCCCCCTGGTTGCCTTAAAACCCCCCGGCTGTCTTTCAAGCCCCCCTGCTGTCTTCAAGACCCGGGCTGTCTT
This sequence comes from Cherax quadricarinatus, assembly GCF_026875155.1. Classification (NCBI taxonomy): domain Eukaryota; kingdom Metazoa; phylum Arthropoda; class Malacostraca; order Decapoda; family Parastacidae; genus Cherax; species Cherax quadricarinatus. The sequence continues at coordinate 28,251,113 of NC_069471.1, read as the reverse complement.
CAAGCCCCCCTGGCTGTTTTCAAGACCCCGGGCCCCCCTTTTAAGACCCCTGGCGTTTTTCAAGACCCCTGGCTGTCTTAAAGACTCCGGGCTGTCTTAAAGACCCCGGGCGCCTTCAAGAACCCTGGTGCCTTCAAGACCCGGCGGGCCTTCAAGACCCCTTGTGCCTTAAGCCCCCGGGCTGTCTTCAAGACCCATGGCTGCCCCAAGCCCGGGTATTTTTTAAGACCCCGGGCTGTCTAAAAGACCCCCGGGCTCCTTCAAGCCCCCTGGCTGCCTTCAAACCCCTGCTGCCTTAAAGCCCCCTGGTTGCCTTAAAGACCCCTGGCGTCTTCAAGACCCTGCTTTTTCAAGACCCCGGGTCCCTTTCAAGACCCTGGTGTTTCAAGACCCTGCCTGCCTTCAACCCCCGGGCTGTTTTCAAGCCCCCGGGCTGTCTTCAAGACCCCTAGCTGCCTTCAAGCCCCCGGGCTGCTTAAAGACCCCTGGCGCCTTTCAAGACCCCTGGCGGGCTTAAAAACCCCTGGCTGTCTTCAAGACCCCTGGTGCCTTAAAGACCCCGGCTGTTTTAAAGCCCCCTGGCTTTTCAAGACCCTGGCGTCTTCAAGACCCCGCCTGCTTAAAGACCCCTGCCTGTCTTCAAACCCCGCTGCCCTTCAAGACCCCTGCCTGTTTTTAAAAAGCCCCGACTGTTTAAAGACCCCGGGCTTCCAAGCCCTCCTGTCTTAAAGACCCCTGCCTGTCTTCAAGCCCCTGCCTGCTTCAGCCCCCTGCCTGTCTAAAAGCCCCTCCTGTCTTCAAGCCCCCCTGCCTGCTTAAAGCCCCCCTGGCGCCTTCAAGACCCCTGGCTGTCTCAAGACCCCTGCTGTCTTAAACCCCGGGCTGTCTTCAAGACCCCTGGCTGTCTTCAACCCTGCCTGCTAAAGCCCCTGCCTTCTTCAAGCCCCCTCCCTGTTTTTCAAGACCCTGCCGTTTCAAGACCCCGGCTTTTTCAAACCCGGGCTGCCTTCAAGCCCCCTGGTGTCTTCAAACCCCTGGCTGCCTTAAAACCCCCCGGGCTGTTTTAAAGACCCCCCCCTGTCTTCAAGACCCCTGGTGCCTTCAAGACCCCGGGCTTCTTAAAGCCCCCTGGCGTCTTCAAGACCCCGGCTGTTTTCAAGACCCCTGGCTGTTTTCAAGCCCCTGCCTGTTTCAAACCCCGGGGTGTCTTCAAGACCCCTGCCTTCTTAAAGACCCCTGCTGTCTTAAGCCCCCCGGCTGTCTTCAAACCCCTGGCGCTTAAGACCCCTCCCGTCTTCAAAGACCCCTCCCTGTCTTCAAGCCCCCGCCTGTTTCAAGACCCCTGCTGTTTTCAAGACCCCTCCCTTCTTCAAGACCCCTCCCGTCTTCAAACCCCGGCTGTCTTAAAGCCCTGCTTGTCTTCAAGACCCCCCCTGCTTCAAGAACCCGGTGTCTTAAAGACCCCGGGCTGTCTTAAAGCCCCCTGCCTGTCTTCAAGACCCCTCCCCTGTCTTCAAGCCCCCTGCCTTCTTCAAACCCCGGCGCCCCTTCAAGCCCCCCAAACCCCTCCCTGTTTTCAAGACCCCTGCCTGTCTTCAAGACCCCGGGCTCCCCTTCAGACCCCTGGCTGTCTTAAAAGCCCCCCGGGCGCCCTTCAAGCCCCCCCCTGTCTTCAAGACCCCTGCTCTTCAAGACCCCGGCCTTCTTCAAGCCCCCCTCCCTGTTTCAAACCCCGGGGCTGTTTTCAAAAAACCCCCTGGCTTCTTAAAGACCCCCCCCCTGTCTTCAGACCCCTGGCTGTCTTCAAACCCCCTGCTGTTTTAAAGCCCCCTGCTTCTTAAAAGCCCCCCGGCTGTCTTCAAGACCCTGCCTGCTTCAAGCCCCCCGCTGTCTTCAAGACCCCTGGCTGTTTCAAGACCCCTGCCTGTCTTAAAGACCCCGGGCTGTCTTAAAAGCCCCCTCTGCTTCAAGACCCCTGCCTGTCTTAAAGCCCCCCGGGCTGTCTTAAGCCCCCCCTCCCCGTCTTCAAGACCCCCTGCTGTCTTCAGCCCCCCGGCTGTCTCAAGCCCCCTCCCTGTCTTCAAGCCCCCTGCTGTCTTAAGACCCCTGTTTTTCTTCAAGCCCCCTCCCGTTTTTCAAGACCCCGCCTGTCTTCAAGACCCCGGCTGTCTTCAGACCCCTGGCTGTCTTCAAGACCCCTGCCTGTCTTAAAGACCCCGCCTGTTTTAAAACCCCCGGGCTGTTTTCAAGACCCCGGCTGTCTTCAAGCCCCCCGGCTTCTTCAAGACCCCTGCCGGGGGGGGGCGTTTAAGACCCCGGGTGTCTTCAAGCCCTGCTGCTTCAAGCCCCCCTGCCTGTCTTCAAGCCCTGCCTGTTTCAAGACCCCTGGCTGTCTTAAAGACCCGGCCCGTCTTCAAGACCCCTGCCGCCCTAAAACCCCCTGGCTGCCTTAAAGGGCCCCCGGGCGTCTTAAAAACCCCCTCCCTGCTTCAGACCCCTCCCTGTTTAAAGACCCCTGCCTGTCTTCAAGCCCCCTGCCTGTCTTCAAACCCCTGGCTGTTTTCAAGCCCCGGCTGTCCCCCCCCCCTTCTTCAAGACCCCTGGCTCCCCTTCAAGAGAGAGCGGGAAAACACTTCCCTAAAGTCAGTATGCCCTTGGGTTTAGCGCTTCTGTTTTTTTTTTATTAACGTGCTGCAAGCAGTAACAGCCGGGTTGATCGGCCCTGATCCCCGGGAGGCCTTGGCGTGGCCGAGCCGCGGGCGTTGTCCCGGGAAAACCTCCGGTAGCTAAGAGGCAATTATTATTATTATTTTATTATTATTGTTATTATCAGAGAGAGAGAAGAGAAGAGAGAGAGGGAGAGAGAGAAGAAGGAGAGAGAGAGAGAGAGGGGGGGGGGAGAAGCAAAGTTGATTCCTTGGGGCAATTTGCTCCAAACTAACCATGAAAAACCCATTTGTAAATTTTGAAAAAAAGGCAGCCGGAAAGCTTACGCACTTGCCGTATCTTGCACTGCTTGACATAGGGGTTTTCAAGATCTGCAGGACAAGTACGCTCACACCTTTTAGTATTCCATTTCTTGGTTGCCTGCCCCCCCCCCCTATTTGGGGACGGGTGGACAAGAGAGAAAAGAGCAAGACGTCTCTCTCTCGCCTGGGCCCCTCCCGGATAGATCTGTCATTTCAGCAAGCCTTCAAAACAGGAGGGATGTGGGGCCTTTTGTTTTTGTAAAGGCCAATATTGTCAAAATAACACTTGGATCCACTTCGGGACAGCGTGAAAAAGTTTTATCCCAAGACGGGCAAAAAAGCGAACTTTACTCTGGCTGTCACCTTCTCCAGAACTCACTCCATGAGATATCAACCCGGTGCTCGAGTATGGAACACATTTTACAGCAAAAATATAAACGAGATAACGCATTGATCAAAAGAAAATGCGGCCCCCAGAGGCTCAACTTCATCCTGTTCCCTTCTTTTAGTTCATAACAAAAAAATGTTTCAAATGACTGAGTGGTAACACTCTTAGCTGCCAATAAAGTTAAGGGAAACCCTTAAACCCGTAAATAGGTCAAAAAGCGGGATCCTTAACCCTTTTCAAACCCGTGTAAGAGAGGGAGAGAGAGAGAGAGAGGGAGGACAGGAGAGAGGACAGAGAGAAGAGACGAAGAGAACAAAAGAGAAAGACACAGAGAGAGAGAAGAGAGAAGACGGAGAGAGAGAGGAGGAGAGAGAAGAGAGAGAGAGAGTAAGTCAATTGCAGGGTCTGGGCCCGTGATAACATCAAGGGTGGGGAAGAATGCCCACTTTGGCCCCCCTACTGTCCCACCCGAACCACCCCGGACCCCCCCCAGACCCACCACAGCCCACCCCGAGACCCACTCCAGACCCACCCCCCGACCGCAAGGGCCCACCCCGTAACACCCCCCAAAATCCACCACAAAGGACCCAACTGAAGTAAGTCACTTGTCTTATCCCAGGTTAAGTACACATTGTTTTTAAAGTGGTGATCTATGTTCTTATTTTTGGATCCTAAATAAATTACTTAAGGCCCGGGGCCTGGTGCTAAAGCTCCCGCTTCAACAAAGGAGGGCCCCGGGTTTTGATTCCCGGGGATAGAAACATTTCGACACGTTTTTTTACACCTGTTTTCCGTTACCCAGCAGCAAATAGGGGACCCTGGGGTTAGTCGACTGGTGGGGTGGCATCCGGGTGTTACGACTGGTGTGGGTGGCATCCTGGGGGTTAGCGATGGTTGGGGGTGGCATCCTGGTTTTAGTCGCTGGGGTGGGGGGCTCCTGGGTGTTAGTCGACTGGTGTGGGGGGGCTCCGGGTGTTAGTCGATGGTGTGGGGGGGCATCCTGGGTTTAGTCATGGTTGGGGGGCATCCTGGGTGTTAGTCGATGGGTGGGTCGCATCCTGGGGACAAGATTAAGGACCCCCAATAAATAATTAGACACCTGGTGACGACTGATTTCTGGCTTATCCTGGGGGGCAACCCTCCGGGTTAAAAAAACCGAACGAAAACTGATCTTATCTTATCTGACCCACACCCCGCACCACCCCGGTCCAACCCCAGGCCCACCATTGGCCACCCCTGCCCACCCACTGCCCCCCCCAAGCCAAAAGCTTTCCCAGTGGTCGTGGGAGATAGGTTTGCCCCTTGCTTCACAATGAAAATCGAACAAGGGGCCTTTACATTGCCCGCCGACCCTACCAACACTGAAAACTGGAAGGCCCCCAGCCCCGTAACCTTCACATGTATTTCCAGGCTGTCCCCTCAGGAAAAAATTTTTGAATAACAAAGGAATATAAATTTTACAAAGGGGGAAAAAGACTTTGAATTCAACGCTAAATTTTTACAGTTATACTGGGTGTTTGGGGGTTGACCCGTTTGTAGAAATTGTAGCCGTTTATGAGTGGGGGGTTACGGGGTTGGTGACAACCCAACGGCTAGTTCTTCACAGAGTCTATAGCCCCGAATATCAGTCCAATGAAGGAAAGCAGGTTTTTTCCCCTACAAAATGAGGGGGTTTTGTTGCTGTCGCGCCAGTTAAACCGGTAAATAGATCCAAAACTGCGTCTCAAGCCCCTTTTTTAGTCCTCTCCTTCGACTCCCGCCTTCGTCATATAAAACGTCTCTCCTTTCCCAGTTTTCATCTTCTTTTTTCTTTTTTTCTTTTTTTTCTTGAGCAGTTCAAAAACCTCAAAACTTATTTTCCAAAGGCAGATATTCGGGGGCCGTGTTGTTTAGGATAACTTCCCCCTTTTTCATTTGGACATAGTTTACTTTACCCATTGTTTTTTTTACTTGATCCATTATGTTTTTGTTATTGGAATTTCCCCTGAAAAGCCTTCAGACTGCTCACATTTGCGGTCAGAGCCCTGTGGTACATGCTGTACCTCTATTTTTTTGTGATCTAAGTTACTGTTGGCTCTAATATTTGGTTTTAAGTAAATTGTTGCAAGGTTTAAAGTTCGGTGTGTTAAATTTTCATCTGAGCCCCGCCTGGGGGATGATCTCAAACAAAACTTTTTTTTTGCTATAACCCTCCATTTAGGTGTTCAAGTTGGACCCCAGTATAAAAGTTTGGGGCGGGAGTTGGGAGAATTTTCCCAGACAGGGTCAAGTTTTTAGCTGCCCCTGATTTGCTGGGAAGTTCACGGAGTTTGTATCCCCACCCAATGAAAAGGTTTTGGTTCTCGATTTTTTACCGCCAAATTTTCACACATCATTTGGGGTTTTAGTGTTCTGTGCAAATGAGCGACTCTGTGAAAAAAGGGCCAACTCCCCCCCCCCCTTGTTCCTGTTTACTGTCACATGGGAATAGATTTTAACCGGGAAAACCATTTTCGTTGCATTGACCCTTTTGTGGGTCTTGGAATGCTGTAAACATTGCATTTGACTCCCCGAGCGGGCCTTGATGTAGGATTTTTTTTTTTTTTTTTTTTTGACGCTTTTGACCCTTATTTTTCAAAGACAAAAGTCGATTGGTGGAATTTAGGGGGGTTTTTTTTGCGACTTAAATTGTTTCTGGGGGAAAGGCCAATTCCGTGCCCCTGCCCAAATGTTTTCAAGGTGTGGGGGTTTTTGTCATTTTTTGGCACTGCAGGGGGTGCCGGCTCACAGGAACTTTTACACGGGGCAGCTCGTGGGGGCAACCCGAGGGGAGCGTCAGGGGTGGCCACAGGGAGTGGTACTCAGTTCCCAAAACTTCAACATCCTGCACACAGGGCCTGGGTCTTCATCAAATTGGCGTCCACCAGGACGTTTCCATGTCCCCAGGGCGCCCCTCGGGGTGCTAAGGAGCCCCTGCTTTTTGGACCTCTTGGGGAGGGGCGAGGGGTCGTGCAAACAGCGACCGGGGGAACTTTTCTGCTGTTTTCAATGGCTGCTACCGAGAGAGGACAGGCACATAGAACTCTGTTTTTGGGGCAATGGGTGAAATTTTCCCGCTATGTTTTTAACTGCTCATTACCGAATTTGTCTTGTTGTAATCAGTCATAACGGTTTATCATTCATTACCTTGAAAACTTTCATGATTGTGACCAGCTCTACCTGGAGTTTACCTTTTAAATTCTCAGATTAATGTGTTTAGGATTCTTTACCTTTGAAATTTATTCTGAGTGTGACCAGCTCTCCCTGGAGTAAAATTCCCTTTGAAAAATTCTCTGATTAAGGTTTATGATTCATTACCTTTGCAATTATTCATGATGTGAACGCTCAACCGGGCTCATTACCTTTTAACGGGGCTTATTAGACCAGATCTATTCATTATTTTGTAATTGCTCCATCAAAATTTTGGGAGTCCGCCCCGGGCCCAACTATGTACCTTGTAATCTTTGACTACCGCCCACAGGGGGGTATGGGGTGCATAAAAAACATATAATAACCCAGTCTTTTTTTCCCCTTCTGGCCCAAAAAACCCTCTGTCGCTAGAGGGGTTGTGGCCCCCCTTTTTTTCTTTCCCACAGTCGGGGTCTGTGTTTCTTGTCCCTTTCAGATGATGTTGGCAGTATGTGTTGTAGCATTTTCTTTCATGGAGTGACGAGTGGCACATTTCGGGGTGAAATAAGTTACAGGAAGGGAAGTGCCCCCCTGTTGTCATGGGGGCGACATTTTTTGGAGGTCAAATTCAAGCAATTCTCTAAAAGGGGTTACAAGCGGGGTTTACATTTTTTGGGTTTGGTGGTTTACATTTTAAAAAAATAAAAATTACAGGGGGGGCCACTAGGACACCTAGCTGGCTAGGCTTACAGGGGGGGCCACAACATTTCATGAAAGGCTTACAGAGGGGCCACTAGGACACCTGCAGGCTAGGCATTACAGAGGGGCCCTAGACACCAAGCAGGCTGGGCAAAAGGGGGGGCCCATGGGACCCTAGCATGACAGGCCCTTACGGGGGGGCCCACAAACCCCCAGCTGGCTAGGCTTACGGGGGGGCCCTAGGACCCTAGCATGGTAGGCTTTTCGAGCAGACTTAGATTAATTTTTAAACTTTAAATTCTTAAGATTAGGGTATAAGGGCTAAGTGACTACATCATAATTTGTGGTTTAGAAATGTGAATGTTTTTTTTTGGGGCACAATACAAAGTGTTATTTGGATACATAGGCAAAACTTATGATGAAAATTTATTATTTTAAGATTAAGATTAGTATTTTGGTTTAAGTCGGGGAGTGAGTGTAAGTGTAAAAACCACCAGGTGTTATCTGTTTTTAGGTTGTTGGGGTGGTCAGGGAGGTTTTCCAATGTATTTTAAAGGTGATAATGGTCTGCAGTTCAGATTTCTCAGGTGGGGTGTTCCAGTTTTAGGCCTTTGACTACATGAATTTTTGTAAAGGTTTGGGTCGGACACGGGAATGTCGAGAGATGTTTGTTCTGGTGTTAGCCTGGGGGGTTCTGTCACAACAACAAGAAAGTGTTTTAGGTCAAGGTTTATATTTTGAATTTAAGGTCCTTTAGATGTAGATTGACTTTAAATGTGGTGATGAAAAGGGGAAAATTTTTGATCTATGAAAAGTGGGGGGGGGGGCCAGGGAGGGATTAGTGATTATTTTACTGCAGCTTTTGTTGGGTTATTATTGGCTTTGGTGTGTTGCGCAGTTGATCCCCCGCACGATGCAAGGGAGGTAGGGTAATAAGTGAATATATAGTGTGAAAGGCAGTTTGCGGCATAGATCGTAATTTTTGGGGAGGTCCCAAACCCTTTTGGGTACTTTTTTTTTGTTGGTTTTGGGTATGGGTGCTGAAATTTTGGTTGTTGTCGGGTTTAAAAGGGCCCAGGAATTTGCCCCCATTTTTTCTGGAAAATTTGGTTTGTCAATCTTAATGTTTAAATTTGTCAACTCCTGCTCTGCTACCAAACAAAAATTTTAGGTTTTTTCAGTGTTAAGCGTAAGTTTATTTGGCTTCATCCAAATTGATATTTTGATCACTCCTCGTTAACAATGGGGTTGAGGGGGCAAATTAGGGTGAAGAGAATAAGTCGTGTCGTCAGCAAAAAAAGGGTTTCAGGTGTTGGGTATTTTTGGGAAAATCATTGTGTTAGAGGAAGAGCGGGGGCCAAGGACACTTCCCCGCGGAAATCCTATCAATGGCCGTGGGTTTTTGATGCTGGTTTTTTTGGTGACATACTGATACCTATTAGTAAGGTAAATTTGAAATAAGCAAGCGCATGGCCCCTTAACCGGGTTT